>JAJLWW010000186.1:5189-33844 GCA_030570935.1 Geotrichum klebahnii
TTTTTTTTTTTTTTTTTTTTTTTTTTTTTTTTTTTTTTTGGTTTTGTTTTGTGTTTTTTTTATTTTATTTTTTTATTTTCGGTTTGTTCCTCTTCAGACTTGAGTTAAATTCCTGGCTTTATCTTCTTAACCTATAATGAACGCAGAGTGGTATGTGTATAGTATTGATGTTTTCGTTTGGTGATTAGTCTGTTAGTCGGCTAGTTATTGGACTTGTTGGATGCCTGGTTGGTTGGTTGGTTGGTTGACTGGTTGGCTGGTTGGCTGGCTGATCATTCTTAAACCTCCCTCCCCTTGTTCCCATATTCGTGTCTAGTTATAGATATGATGGCCAAGATCATGGTGATGCTCAAGAACCTTGGTGCTAACTAGTTGTTTTTTTTTTCTTTTAGAGTATTCAATCTGGCAAGCATGCTGTTATGATGGATGATGACGACACCAAAGCTTCTTTTGTTTTTTTCTTCTTTTCGATGATGTGTATAACTAATAACCAACCCCCACAGATACGATTTTCTTTTTAAGCTTCTGCTTATTGGCGACTCGGGAGTTGGTAAGAGTTGTTTGCTACTTAGATTCGCTGAAGATGCGTACACGGAGTCCTACATTTCAACAATCGGAGTTGATTTCAAAATCCGCACAATCGACCTTGATGGCAAGACCGTAAAGCTTCAAATTGTAAGTTTATGCTTGGTTTCTACAACTTTTGGATTGATGATTCAAGGAGATAATTCGGGTGGAAGATTCATGTCCTTTTTGTATCCTTATATTCATTATGTTATTGTTGTGTTTTTGGCTAACAGGACGCCTTTGCGCGGGTAAAAAAATAGTGGGACACTGCTGGACAAGAAAGATTCCGAACCATTACATCTTCTTACTACCGTGGAGCTCACGGTATCATTGTAGTCTACGACACTACGGAACAAGAGAGTTTCAACAATGTCAAGCAATGGTTCCAGGAGATTGACCGATACGCCACTGAGGGCGTCAACAAGCTGTTGGTTGGCAACAAGAGCGATATGGCCGACAAGAAAGTGGTTGACACTGCAGTAGCTAAAGAATTTGCCGATTCTATGGGCATTTCATTTATTGAAACTTCAGCTAAGCAATCTACAAATGTTCAGGAAGCATTTTTGACCATGGCTGCTCAGATTAAGGAGCGTTTGGGTGGTAGCAGTGGTAACGGTGATGGTGGAAAGGATAAGGCTGGTGTTAACTTGAGTGGCGGCCAAAACTTATCACAGGCTGGTGGCAGTGGATGCTGTTAAACGAAACAAAAGAAATAACCCGTGTAAGGAATTTTTTTTGTTTTCTTTAAATATTCTGTATCCTATGGCTTGTGTCTGGAGGGAAGGAATGATGCAACCTGCTTAGATGTGGTTAAGCTGTGCTAGAAATGTCTGCGATATATATGTTTACTAGTATTTATACATTTATGCGATAATATATATTTATACACAAGTGTACTTTGGAGGTGCGATTGTATGGTAAGTTGGGTCGGTTGTACATGAAGGTAATATTACAAAAAAAATATAAGAAACCAAGGACACTGAGCAGTGTGTTAATTAAGAGCAAGCGTATAGAACCCAGTTGCTGGTAGCAAATATTCAGATATATTTAAGAGTGTGGTGTGGAGGTGATCCATGGAGCTGTAGTCAGTATGATTAATATTATTATCATGAATCAAGAATGGTTCTAATTCTAATCAAAGATATTTACGTGTAGAAATAACAAGTGGTCCAGGACACGTCTAAGGCCTTGATAATTATTTTATTTTCAATATGGAACGAACAAAAGTAGGAATAACTAGTAGTAGAGATGATATTACCATACCACGATATAGGTATGTAGATTCCAGTACTACTCTACTAAACTAACAATAAAACAGTTTGTTGGATTGATTTCTGGTTGAGACTCTTTTTCTAATCCATTGTTTCCATTGTTGTATTGAACGCCATTTCCTTTCCACACGTAATACAAAGAATAAAGCATCTAAAGTTTATATTATCTATATTCTAACCGAAATAAATAAAGCAAGAGATGATGTTTTGGTATATAAAAAACCAAGTGGGTTCTTTTGCACTGTCCTTTTTTATTTATTGTTTAATTATTTGTTTGTTTGTTTGCTTTTGAAAGGAAATTTTTTTTTATTCCTATTTGTTTTTTTTTTTTAATATGGTACTTGAATTGGTCACTCATCTTGAATTTTTGTTATGACCACACATTATATCTCATGGTGTTGATTAAATTTCTTTAGGTTTTTGGTATACAAATAAACACAAAAAACCAAAGGAATTGAAAGATAAAAAATGGACGACACCGGAATTGAACCGGGGACCTCTCACATGCTAAGCGAGTGTGATAACCAACTACACCAGACGCCCAAATTGTGATTATAAATATTTTGTGTATAATAGGTGAGTGGTAAGACAAAATGACATTTAGAATGGCGCCATTTACAATTGCAATTGATATTCACTTTTTTTATATGTTTTTTTTACTTCCTGTATTCTTTATTATATACTGTCACTTATTACTAGTTGATATTAATTTTATTTAATTTTCTTCGTTTTTTAATTTTTTTAATTTTTTAAAATTTCAATTTTTTCAATTTTTTTTTTTTGAATTGGGGCGGTATGTATATGCTTCACTGAAGACGAAAGATGAAGAATTAGAAGATGTATACTTGAATAATAATAATAATGATGATAATATTTTTTTTTACAAACTTAGTACATGAATTATTGTACGTATGTCAAGAATAATAAAGCAAGATATTGGGTTGTAGTATATAATTGAAAATAATAGTAATATATTTGAGTTATGGATGATGAATTTGAATTTTAAAAAATATTTTGAATATTGACTAAAATTATGATTAGTATTTTAATTATTTTAATTATTTTCATTATTTTCATTATTTTCATTATTTTCATTATTTTATTTTTCTCGATTAGTATGGGTTATCCCTTTAATGAAATAAAAAAATCGAGCGAATTCGGTATTTTTCGTTTGATTTATTTTATTTTTGTTTCCGATTTTTTTGATGTGCAATGTGAACGATGGAATCAAGGTTGCAAAAGAGTTTAAAAGAATTTAAAAGAGTTTAAAAGAGTTTAACAGAGATTAAAAGAGAATACTACAGAATGGCAGGCGAATGGTAAAATAATAAATATAATCGATACTAAACTGAAAAATATATCGATTCCAAACTGAATAAATTGGATAATATATAATTGATACTGAACTGAATAAATGTGAAAATGAAAATGAAAATGAAAATGAAATCGCAATAATTAAATTAAATTAATTAAAAAAAAAATTGAAATAATTCAAAATTAAAACATTGAAAATCAAGGCCAAGTACTTTGAACAAGTATATTTTTTGTTTGGAATTACAAAACCTTCCAAGCCCAAGACCAAGAGAAAAACGTCATTTCAATGCAATCGAACCATGAAATAAATGAAATAATCAAATAAATCAACTAAATCAAATGTGAATTACTCATAACAGAAGATACAATAAACAGTACAGTACAAGTTAAGGACTCTAGATAATTTCAAATACCGGGGGAAGAGATCTAATCAAGACTTTTGCTTCAAAACACCCAACGCTTAATTACCTTCCAAGTTGAAAAAACGGACTAGAATGGAATAAGTTTGATTGATGATATAGATGGATGTTATGTAAGATTTCAAAATTCAAAATTCAGATTTGACATTTTTTATTATTTTGTTTCTTTCTTCTTTTCATTTTAATCAGACTAATTTAAGTATTGATTTAGGTATCAATTTGACTTTTAATCTATCGAAGATTCATAAACATAAGGGAGAAACTTGAGTCATAAACTAAACCAAGTAAAAGAGAGAAAGAAAAGAAAAAAAAAAAAAAAAAAAAAAAAAAAAAAAAAAAAAAACAGAGCTAGAACCAGGGTTTTATAGTTGTGAAATTTACAGTATAAGCAACCGCCGCCTTCGTACTCAAACAAGTGAACAACAAGTGAACAACAAGTGAACAACAAGTGAACAACAAGTGAACAACAAGTGAACAACAAGAGAAACAAGAAAAGACCGAAACCTTGAACCTTTGGGCATAGTCAGAGGAATTAGAAAATAAAGAAAGAAGGTGAGAAGATAATAAAAGTTGGTTTACTACCACTCAAACTGTTGTATTCAAACTTGAACGACAAGTAGCACAAACCAAGAAACACATGTTTGGCTGCATATATAGGTTATATATATAAGATATTATATAACTTATATATGATGGAATCAGTGGAACTTGTAGAGTTGTATTGTAATATCTGTTACTCATTTACTTTGTATGGATACAACAACACATGTTTGACGGCATTGAACTGTGGGTTGAGTTTGTTTGTAGAGGAGAAAGAGAAAGAAAAAAAAATTGCTGTTTTGTATCATGAATGATAAATAGTGATAAATAAACAACTCCCATATATTTTACACTCACTCAACAGTTGCAATTTCCAAAGTTCCATGACGATGATGATGATGATACTTAAGTATCTATATGCCCATAAAGTCAAAATCTCACAATCTCAAATATTAAATGGAAATGATTATTGGCGAATATTCCTTTGGACAAAAACAGACGCTAAAAGGCCTGAATTGGAGTCCCACGTCTACTGTGGTTAGTTGAATACTCTGGTACTGATGCATGGTACTATGGAGATTTACTCCATATAATTTTATTATTTACAAAACCATCCCTACAAAATTCTGTTGATATTCCGTAGCAAAGCGCGTGTAAAACTCCTTTTGGATGCGCTTTGCTGCTGTTCTGCCTTGAACCGACTATGAACCGACTTGACTTCAAACAACAACCAACCAAAAGTCAAAGGCCGCCCTTGTACAGCAGTAACAGCAAGTACAGTAGATTTCAGAAACACGTTTGCACTCTTAGCTAAAAGATGACATGGCATGGCATGGCATGGATGGCGGTGTCCGTAATAAACGAATTCAATCAACAAACAACTCACAACCCAACCAACACTTCATTATCATCCATCACCAGACAAACAACAACAACTAGAACTGACTTAGCCTACCAACCCCAATGCATTAGCCACCCAATGGCCACCTCCAGTACTGTTCATTGTACCTTCGCATATACCGTACGTTGTAAGTCTACAAAGAAACCTCTCGCTCTTGTCTCGCCCTGTCCATTCCACAAATTACACATCATCCTACCCTACCCGTTAAGAATCTACGTAATTACTCAGATTCGCATAACCCTAGCCCACAGTTCTATATTGCATGGAGAGATATCCTTCATGCACTACACATGTAACTGGGCAAATGTCGTGCCGATACTCATCCACCTTAAACCCCATTTTGGGAATTTCAACTTTAAACCTTTTTGCTTTTTTTATTACTTTTTTTTGCGTTTTTTGCATTTTGCTTTTTAGAGTAATAATTTTGCTTTTTTTCCGTACATTTCTTTTTTTGCCAAAATTTTCAAAATATTTCCAACAATTACACCAAGTGGTCCATTTTATACAAGGATTTGAGAGAGTTTTCACTGATTTTATATTTCCATCCAGACGTTGTTGTTTATTGTCCTCAATGAACTTTTAACGTGCTTTTTTTTTCTCTCTTAATTATTATTATTATTTTCTATTTTCGGTTCCTATAAATTCCCTTGGATTTCCCGTTTTCCCTTCCTTTGAAATTTTCTTTCATTTTTCATTTTTCATTTCTTCCCTGTAGATTCTTTCGTCTTGTTTTTTCTTCTTCTTTTCTTCTCTCCTTTTCCTCTGGCATTTGATTACTCGTTAATCTCATATTTATTTCAAACGTTCTCGACTACCGCTTTTTTCTGTCACCGCCTCGACTCTTAAAGCATTCCCTTCTCCAACGTTTCACAATCCGTAAGTATCCATACATTGAATCATAATCCAACCTCTAAACCTCCCTGCCGAACATGCACCTATTCACCTTTAATACACACGAAATAAAATAAAAAAGCAACCTCCATACTTTTTAACATACTTTTTTATGTTTGTTTAACATGTATCCTTCTCTATGGCCTAATGCAGCAAATGTACTGTTGTCACGACCCATAACCACTTTCCCCTTTTTTATTTCGTGTTTATTTTACGGTCTGCATGGAGTTTTGTCCCTCTTTTTCTTTTCCTATAAAAGCTACGCTTTTCCTCCCAGATCTCTTTTTATACTATTTCCTTTCATTTCCTTGCCAACTTTTTCTTCTAACACTCTTTTATATAGCTGGTCTATGCCATTCCTTTTAACCCTTTGCTAGTCATTCCTTTAACGTTTCTTGTTCTTTCTTGCTGTTTTTGAATTCTCACAGAAAAAAAAATATTTTAAAATGAAGTTTTCCCCATTAGCTGCTTCTACCTTTTTGGCTTCAGTTTCCCTGGTCTCTGCCATCCCTATGGCGCAGGAAGTTGTCACAGTTTTCGAAACTGTTGGAAACGCTGTAGTCACCAACATTGAGAATGTGTACGTCACCGTCACTGCTGGCAGTGGTGATGTAGCCACCACTTCTGCTGCTCCTGCTGCCGCTGAAACTTCTTCTGATGTTGACGCCGTCTATGTTGAGGCTACCGTCTATGTCGACCAGTTTGGCAACATCATCACCTTGGACGCCACTGAGTCTGCTTCTGTCGCTGCCTCCATTGCTTCTTCCGCTGCATCTTCCGCTTACACTCAAAGCACCCTCAAGCACTCTCACTCCAGTGCTGCTGCTGTTTCGACCAGCCCTGTTGTTGTAACTGTCTCCTTGCCTTCTGCTACTCAGGCCGCTACTACTTCCTCTGAGGCTCTCTCCACCACTGCCGAGCCTACCACCTCTGCTGAGCCCACCACTTCTTCTGCTGAGCCCACTACTTCTTCTGCTGAGCCCACTACCTCCGCTGAGCCCACCACCACTGCTGAGCCTACCACCTCTTCTGCTGCTGCCACCTCTGCCGCTCCTTCGTCTTCTGCTGCTGCCGACTCTAGCTCTTCCGACCTTTCTTCCTTTGCTTCTACTTGTCTCGACAAGCACAACACTCTCCGTTCCCAGCACTCTGCCAGTGCTTTGTCCTGGAACTCTACCTTGGCTGCTTACGCCCAGTCTTACCTTGACAACCAGAACTGTAACTTTGCCCACTCCGGCGGCCCTTACGGTGAGAACATTGCTCTTGGTTACCCCACTCCTGAGGCTGCCATTCAAGCCTGGTACAACGAGGTTTCTGACTACGATGTTGCTGCTGGTCAATACTCTGCAGGCACTGGTCACTTCACCCAAATGGTCTGGAAGGACACTACCCAGCTCGGCTGCTACTTGTACGACTGTGGATCTGGCGTTGGTGGATTCCTTGCTTGCGAGTACTATCCTCGTGGAAATATTATTGGATATTTCATTGAGAATGTCTCATAGAGATTAAACTTTTTTTATATGATATAAAATTGCATGAATTTCTCTAATACACTATTTTTTTGATTTTACTTTGAATGTAAATCCCTTGAATGCGTACTTGACTGCGTGATGTCATCCCCGTGATGCTGTGGAATGCGAACGTTTACGCGTTGAAACTTGTGTCCCCCTTTTTTATTACGAGTCCACTAAAACGTATTGGAAAATATTATAACGTAATGGATTGAGTAATGGAAATTTTTGAGTTGAAATAAGGGAGCCGATCCTGACTTGGAACTGAATCTTAATGTTTTGGTACCATCAGCATCAAAACTTGATGGTAATTACTGAAAGTTGTCATGTTAAAATTCCAATACAAATCATAGTGATAATAAAATATAAAAAAATCAGGAGTAAGAGTAGGGGGGTATGTTCCAAGATATTGCTTATAAGTTTTCTACTAGATCTTTGATGTAGATATGAGGGTTGGCATACATTGTAAATAACATGAGGCGGTATATTGGCGAGAAAGCAAAGCAGGTATGGGCTTGGCCTGTTGAGTTATGATATAGGAAATTTGTTGATATGCTTCTACATGAGCATTTGGTCATTTATTGATTTTTAATATAAAATTGTGGTACTTGAGTATAGAACTGATTTGTTTTTTTAAGTTAATATACATAGAGGCCATAAAATTAAACTATAGTATAGTATAGCATAGAATAGTATAGCAGTGGATGGCATAACATGTGGCATAGAATTAGGGGAACAAAAGAGTCTAATAAATAGTTGTTCATACATATAGAAATTAAAGTTAATAAACATTAATTATTAATAGACCCAATATTAAATTTAAAATAAAAAGTCCTTTTGGCAAGAGATCATCGTGAGTAGGTTAATATAGTGGAATATAAACAAACTATGCGGTTTGTTTACTTGTTCACTTGTTTGTTTGTTTAATTGCTTGTTAGCTTGTTTAAAACAAGATGGTTGGTTAGTGTTTTGTGTTTTGTACCTTTTGTTCTAGTAAAAAGGTGGTTGGTTTGGGGTCTATACTTGAATTGGGTTAGAGTTTTTGTTTTTAACATTTTTGTTTATAAAAACTTGTAGATCAGATTGCTGGTTGTACTTTGGCTATTTTAAATAGTGTAAACATTTGACAAAGCTCAGAAATCAAGGTCATTCAAGGTCTTGAAAAAAAAAGCTAAGACCAAATGGATTATAGAATTGAAAAAAAAAAGTGGTTGGTTGGTGTTTAGATTTGGTTTTGCTTGTTTTTTATATTATCACTATTACATGGCCATTTTTGGTACTTCCATGTGGTTGAAATTCTTAAAATAAATTACTGAAGTTGCTGAGCTTGATCATTTGAACTTTTCTTTAATCAACCATTGACGACTTTTCGATTGATTTCTTGATTGATTTGGTCTTATGGAATGGAACCTCCAAGATCAAAGATCCCAAAATACAAAACCAAGACCAAGACCAAGACCAAGCCCCTAAGATTGAATACATAAAGAGACTAAGTATCAAAACTACGTTAAATCCAAGCCAAAAAGTAAAATAAAATAAAAATAAAAGGTTCTAATCTAACTCCGTTTACTTGCTCTCAACCCCCTATTTTTTTGTTTCCCTCTTCTTTCTTTCTACGCAGATTGGAATAGTTGGGTCTTGTTTTGGGATCTAAGAACGTGGGCTGTGAAATCAATGGCCGTGGTCCTGCATGCTACTAGACATTAGTCAATTAGAAAGAGTAACTTGTAAACAGTAAACATGGCCAAAATCAATTCTATAAGCGGTAACTCTGTAGACGTTTGTGGCCTATACGAATTTGACTGAATTAAATCTACAGCAGCAATGGCCGGTATTTCCAATTTGTAGCGACTAGAAGTAATATAATTAGAAAATATGTACAAGGACAACAGATGGTTTGGATTTGAGGTATTGAATCCAAAGTTTGTATAAGTTATGGCGTTGCAAGGTTATTTGTTAACTAAGAACTTGAAATCCAAGCTTTCCAAATAGAATAACTTTTTTTTTTCTTTTAATAATTAACAATTTCATCCAAGTTTGCTAAATTTCTTGATATCTACTTTTTTTTGACTTATTTATTAAGAAAATGGGTTGTTCAGCCTATAACAAAACACAATCTCATAGGTATAGGATTAATGTTTTTGTGACCATTGCACATGTTTTGGTAATATATACACCCAAGATTGATTCATCAAACCTAGAACTAGATATAAAATAACAAGCAGCAGAGGTAATAGCTGAACCTACTTAAAATGTAAAGGGGAACAAGTTGACTTGACTTTGACTCAAGTTCAAAATAAACCACATATATAGTGTAAAAAGCTTTCATGCTAGCGAATCACAAAAACAATACACGTTTACTATGAGAAGTTGAATTTAAATTGCCATGGAATTTGAAATTAGGTATGGGCTTTAGCGTGAATTGATTTAGTTGACATGAATTGAACTAAATTGACTTAACTTGAACCTTTACTGACTTGCCTGGCCTTGCTTTGAATCAATTGTCTAAACTTGACTTGAACAGACCTTAAACCTATACAAGGTTCAACCAGAACAAAAAACAGATGTAACCTGAATCAAATTAATTTCATGTCTCTGTTACTTACCTATATCCAACATCAAAGCTCATAGATGAACCATATACTGGGTCTCCACCAGAAACAATTTTTACCTGCCTGTTTCAAATCCTTGACATATTTAAGGGTGAACCCCCAATTTACTATATTGTTACTTGGTTTTCAAGTTGACGTTTTATCTTTGGATTTGTGCCAGGTAGATTTGAAATTTTTATGAGAATGAGTGACAACATGAACGTTATGATATCAAAACCTTGAGTCATCTTTGAGAGCTCGGAGTCAAGTCAAGTCCATTTTGTAATTGAGCGTGAAGACAAGATTTTACTCATCTCTCTCAAACCTTTTTTTTATTCAGAATTATATACCTGGCACTGTTTTGTCAATGACTGCTAGGCGGTGCAGATGATGATTGAATTAGAAAAAATCCGTGTAATAGCATTCTTTTATTAATCAATATAAAGACAACAAATATTGTACAAATACTTCAGATGAATAGATTGGTATATTAACTTTCATGCATTTAACAGTAGAGTATATTGCCATTCACTTTGGTTTTGATATTAATGTTTCAGACTTTTGTAAAAGCCGTTCACTAAACCAAGACCGACTTTAAACCCAGCTCATGTCCTGTATTGCATTTAAGTCATCAAGACCAGTATGATAGACAAAAGCCGTTGTTATGACACACAGACGTTGATTTGCAATGTGCTTGATTTTATAGTTTATCACCACCACCCCTGTCAAGTTAAAGTATATTCTTAATGTTAATGTAATGCTGCTCTAAAGCTTGGGTTTGAATTTGATACATTTTTTTTGATTCACCTTGAACAGTGCCAAAATGTATTCGTATATTCATGCAGAACCTGAGTCTGAGATCCAGTACGTATCCGACTGACCTCCCTTATTATCTATGAAGGAGCCGAAACCTGTAAACACAAATGTGTTGAACCCTTTTATGATTATTTTTGTATTCTCTGACAAGTTGTCATATATCATATAGACCTTCCTTGTGTACTCAACTTTTGTATATATCCCTTTTTGTTTTAATTATTTTTGGCATCATATCAGAGATACTATATTAAACTAAAAATATAATCACCGCAATTAGTGTACCTTACCTTAGTTCATTTGGAATTAAAGTATATACTTCTTCTTACATAGTAATAAAATACTACTGTATTACACACCAAACGCCTATCCGAGTTTTGAACCTGACTAGCAAAGAACTGGCAATTGGCCAAGCCACAATCCCAGAGCATCGGATTCTCGCCATCTGTATTTGGATAGCTGTAACCACCTTGTATTCATATAATGCCATTTAATAAGTGAGTAGCAACCATTTAAACATGGCTCAAACTATGACTTTCGTAAATGAGCAAACACACTTATCGTATTTTGTAGTTGGTTTAGAATTGACTTTTTTATTTTATTTAAAATAGACTTCAAATTAAAGTACCTCTACTAAGTTCGATTCCTATAATTTCTTAGGTTTCTGAATCTGAATCAAGTGCCATAGATCTTGATCTAGGGTAAAGCTAAAGAAAAGGCCGTAGAGAATCGGCGGAATAAGAAAAGCACGATAAATGAATCATTAACTTAAATTAAAAAAAAATGAAGATGGGAAAAATATTCCAAATATTTTAATCTCTTCATGGTGCAATGAAATACAGACATAATCACAAGAAAAAGAAGAGCCGTTTGAAACAGATTAAATTAATATACATCACTAAACGTACTATTTACATATTTACACTCTGCGATCAGAAAAACTCTGTATCATTCCTCGCACACTCGCTTCGTACTCCTTCAATTCTACATTCCCTCCTTCCTGTATAAAAGTGTTGGCTTGTACAAACTGCTTTCGAGGCAATTTGCGTGCCATTACCACATCCCGGTACCGTTGCATTGTCTCATCCACCGTCGTCATTCTATCATAAAGTTCCTTGCCACTGGCGTAGTCAGCAGAGCACTTGTAAATGTGAATCTTTTCAAGATACTCCTTCATGGAATCCTTGCCAATACTGCAAATAAGATCCTTATTCAACTTTAATGTCAAATCTGAATAATCTGGTTTAGAATGTACAAGCTCCACAAACCTTTCACCATTGGGTGATGGAGGGGCCTGTAAAAATGCTTGCAAAATTGAATATCGTGCTTGCATATGAGCTTGACCCCATTTTTTGCTTGTCGGATCCCAAAATTCCAGAGCCAATAATCCGGCTCGCGCCATTTGCAAGTACGCCACATATAAAACTGCATCAGCTTCTTCTTTATCCACATGTCCAAAGATCTCAAGAATCGACTTGTCGGTTGCAAGATACATGGCTACAGTTTCGGCTCTGCATTCCTCATAACTGGCAGCCATGGCACCAAATACAGATCCCCAGGTCTCTCCAGCTTTGTAAAAGGTCGTGACTGGTTTCCCAGTAATGGGACTAACTGGAGGCGACTCAAAATTAAACGTACTATCAGAGTTCTGTGCTAGCAACTTTCCGGTGCCGTGGCCCAGCAACTCATGGATTCCAACCTGCATTTCAAATGCTTCACTGTGCCATTTATCATAAACCTCAGTGTCTTCTTGACTCAAAAAGGTTGTTTTTTCGTTGCTTCCTTTTGCCGAAAGTACATTTCCAAGCGATACATTTTTAAATCCCACTGTTAATCTCACATCATCATAGTTTGGAATATTGATTCCTGCAGGGATACCGGATCCCGCAAAAGTCAGAACCTCTAGAGAAGTAAAGTCCGGTGCCGTAAATATATCTTTTTCAAATTCGCGGGGCCATGGCAATTGGTCAATATACTTTTTTGCATTATTGACAAGACTTTCAAATTTCTTGGTTCTCTCTTTGTTAATCATAGCAACCAAGCCTTCCCATTCTCCTCGCACTCCTGACGGGTCACGATACGTTTCAATGAATCCAATGTTGGTCTCGACTTTAGGTCCCAGGTCTTTAACCCAAAACTTTTGCGATTCTTTATGTGCATCCATACTTCCAGTTCGAAATGACTCAATATATGCGTCCAGCATTTGCACTTGAGTCTTGTTTTCCGCAAACTCCCGTGCCTGTTCGAGTTCTCTCACGATTTCCTTCATTTCTTTAGCATGCTCTCCATAAACTAGTTTAACCTGTCCAAGCCCATTTTCCAGTTCATAGAGTCCAGCTTGCCCAGTGGGCAACGCACTGGCAATACGGAACTCAAACATTCCAGGTCCAGTCTTGAAAACTCTTGAGTTTTCGGGTAAAATCCCTTGCTTCGTAGTTATCTTTTGGATTGCTGCTATTTCAGCCTGTGTTACGTCCTCTGAATAATACCCTGTAACATACCCGCAATCAGGATACCCAAGCATATTTGCATGTTCTGGCTGCGTCTTGTAGATGGCATCTTTAACCCTGTCAAATAGTTCACTGGCATCGACTGCTGCTGCCAATTTGCCAAACGCACTAGCTGAAACTCGTGGCACGTACTTGGTATCACCAAACGACTTGTAGTTTCCAAGGTTAGCCAAAAACTGACTGGCATACTCCAGAAACAGTTCGACATCATTTACTGTTATTCCACCGGCGTTTGCAAATCTTTCCCAATCACCGTTACCTCCTCCATGTATCGCAAGGATCAAATCATAAATGCCTTCACTTTCGGCACTTACTTGTCGTAGTACGATTCGAGTTCCATGGTGACAAGCCCGACTCATATGATGAGCATATCGTTTTTCTTTTTCACTGAGCTTATTGAAATGCTGCAATACTTGTAAGTTGCAAACTGGTGCCTGAGTGTCTGCTACTAGTTGTTTGGCCGCGCTGGATGTAGTGGAGTTCAAGAATCTGAACCTCTTATTTTGGCTGTGATTCAACCACTGCGCCTTACCAAGGCATAAAGGTGCCGTATGGCCTGATAGAGAGTTGATACCTCGATTTCTGAGATTTCGGAGCATTTGGTTTTATGATGGTCGAAAATGTAAGATGTCAAAATCTACGCTTTAAAAATGTTGAAAATATCTTCAACCTAAAATGGGTTTACTATTGGCTACCTAATCAAAAAGGAACAAACTACAAAAAAACAAAAAAACAAATAACAACAATCAACATTTAGCTCATAAGCAGGTTAACCGCCCAGTCAACTGACAACGTCCGCAGATCAGTATAAGTCTGCCCAATTCCGACAAACAATACAGGGATGCCGGTGGAGTAAGTCATATTAACCATGCTACCGATCATATCCCCGACTGTATCACACTTACTGATCAGGAAAAAGTCGAGGTTTCGGTTTGGTCCAAATGAAGCATTAAAGTTGCGTGCCTGCTGTACGGAATCTGTACCTACAAGGGCTTCTCCAACCATCACAATCTTATCTGGATTGGCCAGCTTACCGAACTTTTCCAAAGACGACATAAGTCGTTCATCATTATGTCGACGTCCCGCAGTATCAATCAATACAATGTCAAATTTGTTACGCTGACCATACTCAATGGCTTTCTGTGCAATGACGGCTGCATCCTTACCATAACCTTCATCAAAGATTTGTACGTCGCCAACACCAAGTCGAGCAGTTAACTCCTGAAGCCGGTGAACATGCACCTTGAGCTGCTCAACTGCTCCGGATCGGAAAGTATCACAGGCTGCAATAAGCACCCGGAACTTATTTTGTAGCAACCAAAATGCAATTTTCGACAAGTTGGTGGATTTACCAACACCATTTACTCCAACAACCGAAATAACGTAAGGCCGGGGCGAAGTGGATGTACTCAACCCAAGGGTTTGAGTGAAATTGGCTTTAAGCTTGTTATGAATTTCAAGTAATAAGTCAGCAGATGTATTTGGGGTTAAAATACGTCGTAATGCTTCTGTCATGGAAGCTCTTACTGTAGCTTCAACTGAAGTCCAGTTTTGAGTCTTAGACCCTACTAAACTCTTCTCAACAGTATTGCAAAGGTGCTCAGCAACCTCTCGGGCAACATTCTTTTTCATCAAATGGTCCTGCATGGCTGTGAGTGTTTGTTTAAGTACATCTTCCGTCATAGTTTTGCCTCCAACGATATTGCGCAAAAAGCTAAAGGCTCCCCCTGATGATTGACTGGTCTCGCTACTTTGCTTGTCTCCCAAAATTGCTGTAAGCTCACTGGAGAGCTCCTTCAACATGAAATCACCATTCTTAGTAGATGATCCATAGTTTTGCAAATCTCCAACTGCTTCATTTGACTCGTCAAATGACTGGGTATTATCTGAATCATTAGCATTAGAGTAATCCAACACCTCATTGGTGTCTACCTCGGCCATGCCATCAGCGCCCCATTTTCTCAGTTGCTTTTTGGCTGCTTTCTTTTTAGATTCTTCCAGCAATGAGGTAGGCTTGTTCTTAGATCGACCCCCACGACGAGTCTTTTTATGCTCCGCTTTAGATACAGGACTAGAATTTTCAGACCTATTGGGCGTATCTATGGGAGTGGAAGCTTCGGAGTCAATGGGAGACTCGATATGTTCGGGAGACTCTGGCAGTTTGGCTGAAGATGCTCCATCAAGCTCACCCAAGCGCAAATCAAAGTATGAGTTGAACTTTTCAAAGTCCAAGTGCTGAGGAAAGGCCTCTCCGCTGGCCTTGATCTCTAGTAGCTGATCCTTAAATAGTGACAAAAAGATAATTTTGATGTTGGCGATCAACTCATCGACATATGTAAGTTGAAGAATAGATTGGTAGACAGACTGAAATTTGTTAACAAAGGCTGAGAATATCACAGAGTATACATACCACAAATATCAGGCCTAACTCGTTCACAACTGAGTACCTAACAGTATAATTATCCTTATGGTATAAAGTTTCTTCATTTGTACGGTTTTCAATGAAAATGTCAGACACAAGTGAGTTTGGGATTCTGTCAGAGGTTGGATGAAACGACTTTTGCCAAAGAACAATGCCTCCAGTATTAAAAATCGTGAATAAATCAATCATTATTGAATAGTTGGATGTAAGAGGGGTGTGAGTGGAAGGTTCGAATGACCAGATCAGAGAGAGGATCAAAGTGTCTTATTCTGGTATATTTAGTACATTATTTTACCCCAACCCCAAAACATACAAAATATATCACCACCATTTTATTACACAGGGTAACTCACACAATTAAACGTTTTCCAATTGCCTATTTCATTTGGTAGTTGGATAATTTTCTCCACCACCATAAATTTTACTCTGCATCGAAAATCCAAAACGAAAACCAAAAAAACCATTTTGGACCAGATCAAGTTTGATATTTCTTGTCTTTTTTTCTGCTAAGAAAGAGGCCTGGTGAACTAAAGATACCCAGTTCTCTACATACCTCGTACTTCTTTTGCCTATTGCAGGGTATCTCTCCTCATTGAAGGGGCCAATTTGTCAATACTCCTGCCACCCTTACAGTATCATCAAGGGTTCACTATCCAAAGCTTCGCTCACTCCGACATCCCGCTTCCACCCCCACTACGCAGATCGCGAAAACTGAACGCCAAAAATATCTCAAGCGCGTAGACGTGAAGACGCTACTACTGTCTGTTGAACTCTAGTCGGACTACAGTTATCTATCGCAAACTCTTTTTCTCGAACGACTACAAAGGAACTGCAATCAACCTAGTCTTTGTCGACATTCGTATTTTGTTTACCAACTCCACTTAACTCTTGGTAGTTACAGGGTCCTGCCATTCTCTTCGATTATCTATTAATCTATAGTTTTGTGCAGTAATTTTGGTTAGTCATCATTGGCCATCACAACTTCCCAAGTCCCGCCCTAAGGTTTTTTCGCCCAATTTCCAACAGCTACTACCAGCAGCCACTACCAGCTACCAAACAAACACAAGCATACAATGACCCCTTCTCGAAAACGAGGACGTCTTGTATCCAGCGAGGATGAAGATATGCATGACTTTCGGAGGACTCGTAAACATACTGTGCAAAGTTATGCGGAGTCGGACTCTGAAAGTGAAAGTAATACTGAAGGTCGCAAACAAAATAAAGGTACGAAATTATACTCTAATCTTATAATACGTCAAACTAAAATTTCAATAATAGGTAATGGATCAGATGAACAAAATGACAACTCGGATTCCCAACACAAGACTGATGGCACTGGTATGTTTCCAAGTTTAGGTGTTGCTTTTCTTGACTAACTTTTCAGATAATGACGAATATACCCCTCAACGGGCTTCATCTAGAAAATCAGTAACTCAGCGTGCATCTCGGCAAGGAAGCCGAAACAAAATTGATGATGATGAAGATGAATATCTTGAAGACGAAGAGCCAAGTGGAGATGATGATATTGATAATGATGAAGACGACGACGATAATGGCCATGGTGACTTTCTTGCTACTGATTCCGACGAAAGTACTCTGCCTCAAAGATCTGGTCGATATCAGCGTAATCAAAGACTTCAGCAGCGGGCTCATGCTCGACAACAAGCTCGAAAAACTCGTGGTTTTGAGGACGACTTCGAAGACGATATGCCAACTCTACAAGATGAGCTTGCTGAACTTAAAGAGTCCGAATCACCTCCTCCGCGTAGAAAACATTTGCGTGCACGTAAGGAGATCAATTATCAAATTCTCCCACCTCCAACTGCGGACGACCCGATCGACTTTGGACCCCCTGCTCCCAAACGAAACCCAGCTCCAGTAAAACAATTATTTCGCACTGGCGGACCCTTTGGCGGAGCGGATCTACTTTCTATATTTGGCCAGTCTAACAATACTGGCTTGAAAGCTGCTGGAGGAGTAGCTGATTCAGACTCTTCAGACGATGAGTTTCGTGCCAAACCTGGAAATACCGTGGGTGCGGCTCCTATCAAAGGCAAGAAAGCACAACTGGCTGACTCAGACCCTCTGGGCATTGATACTGACATTGACTTTTCGGTTGTTGGAGGTCTGGACTCATATATTGATCAGCTTAAAGAAATGGTCTCATTACCTTTGAAGTACCCTGAAGTGTACCAAAGATTTGGTGTGACTCCTCCTCGAGGAGTTCTATTTCATGGTCCCCCTGGAACTGGCAAGACTCTCATGGCCAGAGCTTTAGCTGCTAGTTGCTCGTCTGAAGGCAAAAAAGTAACGTTCTTTATGCGTAAAGGTGCAGATTGTCTTTCTAAATGGGTCGGTGAGGCTGAAAGGCAACTTCGACTTCTATTTGAAGAAGCCAAAAACCAACAACCAAGCATTATTTTCTTTGATGAAATAGACGGTCTAGCTCCCGTGCGATCTTCCAAACAAGAGCAAATTCATGCGTCTATTGTTTCTACTTTACTAGCTCTCATGGATGGTATGGACAACCGTGGCCAAGTTATTGTAATCGGAGCAACAAATCGCCCTGACTCTGTCGATTCTGCGTTAAGAAGGCCTGGCCGCTTTGACCGCGAGTTTTATTTTCCATTACCTGATATCGAAGCAAGAAAAAAAATTATTTCCATCCATACCCGCAAATGGGACCCTCCACTCCAAGAGAACTTCATTGAACATATTTCCCGAGCTACAAAAGGATATGGAGGTGCTGACCTTCGTGCTCTTTGTACCGAAGCTGCTCTTGCTGCCATCCAACGAAGATACCCTCAAATTTACCAGTCAAAGGACAAGCTTCTCATCGACCCTTCTTCAATTCATGTATCCGCTCGCGATTTCATGAAATCTATAGACAAGATCATTCCTTCTTCCGCCAGATCTACAGCTTCTAATGCCGCGCCACTTCCCACTCATGTTGAGCCTCTTTTAACAACTGTGCTGGATGAGCTGAAACAAAAGGTCGACAATTACATCCCTCGAAAGAAGAAGATGACTCAACTGGAAGAAGCCATGTTGGAAGATTTTGACGATGCTGATGGCGGCTTTGCTCGAATAGAAGCAACTAGGGAGTTTCAAACATCGCGAGTCTTTAGACCTCGTTTGCTAGTTCATGGATCTCCCGGAATGGGACAGCAATACTTGGGAGCTGCAATTTTGCACCATCTTGAGGGATACCATATTCAATCGTTTGATCTTGGAACACTCTTTAGTGATTCAACTCGCTCCCCAGAAGCAATGATGATTCAGTTACTGGTGGAGGTCAAACGTCATACACCAAGTGTAATCTTCATTCCTAATATTGATACTTGGTTTGCAACAATGACTCCAACGGCCAAGTCAACTTTTGTTACATTTCTGCGAGACCTTAACCCTACTGATTCCATTTTAGTTCTTGCCCTCATGGAAAGCGATGATCTGAGTGATCCTGAGATAAATTCTCTCTTTGGTTATTCTAGCGAAAATATTCATGCTATTAAACCTATTTCAGCCCAAGCCAGAGAGAACTTTTTCAAATTACTCATAAAATACATCCAAAGCAAGCCTACAGACTTCCCAGACTTGGAAAGTCGACGAAAGCGAAAGCTAGAGGAGCTTCCGATTGCTCCCGTCACCCAGGAGCAGGAATCAACAGAAACTAAACAGAAGCAGCGTAAACGGAAAGACATGCAAATTAAAAATAAGCTAAAAATTAAACTTAGCGCCATCATGGATCCCCTCAAAACCAGGTACAAGAAGTTCAAGAAGCCCATCATAGATCCGATTTACCTATACCATTTTTTTGAGCCGCCTATTCAAAAAATCCCTCAAGCTTATGAGCGAACAGATGATGATATGATTATTGAAGTCTCTTCAGGGAAAAAATATTACAATATGGATTTAGATGTGATTGAAGAACGACTTTGGAATGGATATTACTCTGAACCTAAGCAATTCCTGCATGATGTAAAGCTTATTCACCAGGATTCGCAAACATTTGGCGATCGTGACAGACTTGTTAAATCATCCGAAATGTTAACGAATACTCAAGTTTACATTGACGAAATTAGCACAGATACGCAGTTTATTGTTGATTGTCAAAATTTACGCAAACGTGAAAAGGAGGAACAGAAATTGCTCATGATGAGGACTCCCACTGAAGTCATAGAGCCAAATGGACAGGACAACATTTCTTCCGCTGATACTCTTGTGAACCATGAGACTGGCACTGATCTGGCTGAAGACCTCAAGGTTTCACCGTATTTTCATAGTAATGGTGTAACTAACGGGCATGTGGCACCAAAAGCGGAACAGGAAGAAGAGGAAACTCAAGTTGATGTTGTCATGGAAGAAGTTCCAGATCAGGTACCGGAAACAAGTAAGTTTGATACTATTATTTTTACAGAGTCTTTACTAACTGATAAAAAAAGAAAATATAATTCTAGATGCTGAAAATGAGCAGCATCCAGAATCAAATCCAAAACCTGAGTCTGACTTGGCACCTCAAGCCGACCCTGCGCCAGAACCTGAAGCTGAACCGGAACCAGAATCAGAACCAGAACCAGAACCAGAACCGGAACCTGATTTGATCATTGATGATGACTTACTTATTCAATTTCGCAAGAAGTTAGTCTCGAAAACGGATGATCTCTCTGTTGAACGACTCGAGCAAGTCAATTCATCATTAATAGACTTGCTATGGAACAAGCGACATGACTGGAACAGAAACCATATTTTGGAGGTTCTAGAAATCCAACTTGACGCAGTTGTTAGTGCTATTCAGACTAGCACAACTATGCTATCTAACGGTGCTAATGAGTTTTATTCTTGAAAGAAAAACATCCCACCTCACTAAATCTCACTTACCCAAATATTACCCATTCACGCATACCCACCAACATCCCATTATACATTTTTACGAAGAAGGGAAAAGATGTCTATTTATTATCACCAGTCTAATTTGAATTTATAGCTTTCATATATGCTAAATCAATATCAAAGTACTAATTATTGTGCGCCAATAGTATGTAATATCTAAATTCTATTTACACGTAAAAACTCTAGCATCTATTTACAAATATACATTTCCTCCACATTTATCTCAAGTTTTTCCCAATATAAATAGATAAAATTTCAACACTAGCATGAAAGAAAAGGATAGAGAGAGAGAGAGAGAGAGAGAGAGGCAAAATCAGAGTAGATCATCTACTGTGAATTAATTTTTTCCAAAATCTTGGCTACCTTCAAGACTTGCTCGTCGTCTCCAAACTGGCCGGTGAGTTGAATTCCAACTGTAGTCTGACCCTGTCCAATAGGAACCGTGATTGCGGGGAGACCTGCAAGGTTAGCAGGCACTGTTAAGACATCATTAACATATGACTCAACAGAGGCGTTGACACCATTAACTTCTTCATGCGTAGGAGCCAATGTTCGTGAAGTAGGCCCAATAACTACATCCACTGTTTCCTGCTGAGTATCATGAACAGTATTATCGGTCAAAGTAAGGATATTGGGAGTGGTGAAAATGGAGTCAAATTCTTTTTGAATCTTCCGGCGCACCTTCTGAGCTTGTCTATAATGGTTACCAAAGAAATCAGAGCTTAAGTTGAAAGCTCCAAGCATAATACGGCGGCGTACCTCGCTTCCAAATCCTTCTGCACGAGTCGGAGCATAAAGAATATCTCCCTCTCTGTCTTTTCCAGCACGATAACCATATCGAATACCATCATAACGGGCAAGATTCGACGAAGCCTCGGAGGGGGATAAAACGAAGTATGTTGGTAATGCATGTTTAAGGGAAGGTACTGAAACGGTCACAATTTTGTGTCCCTGAGATCGCAGAAACTCCAGAGAGTTAATCCATGCTTCCTTGACCTCGGAAGATAAATCTAGATTGGTCTCGCTTACAACGCCAATTGTGTATTTTTTATTTTCATCACTTTTACCTTTGGAAACAATTTCAGCGATTTGGTTGCGAACATTTGGCTTTAGTGAGGTAGGATCATGGTCGTCATATTGATTCAAAACATCGAACACTGTTTGTACTGTTTGAACATCTCTCGCTAAAATCCCGACAGTGTCGAAACTTTGAGCATATGCTACTAGTCCATGGCGGGAGATAAGGCCATATGACGGTTTATACCCCACTACACCACAGTAGGCTGCGGGGAGTCGGACTGACCCTCCTGTATCAGATCCTAAAGCAAAATCGCACATTTCGGCAGCAACACTGGCAGCTGAGCCACCTGAAGAGCCACCACTTGATCTGGAACCTTCTGTGTGAGGGTCGAAATGAGGGTTGTTGCATGGGCCATATGTTGAAACCATATTGTTCGATCCCATTGCAAATTCATCCATGTTGACTTTACCAATCATCGTTCCTCCAGTTTGCCTAAGTAATTTACTAGTAGTAGCTTCATAAGGGCTTACATATCCTAACTCACATTAGTACCAGATGTCAATTGAGAGCTTATAAAATAAGAAATTACCTTCTAAAGCTTTTGAGCCACAGGACGTGGGTAGTTCAGTAGTACAGAAGTTGTCCTTTAAGGCAAACAGCTTCCCTGCCAGTTCTGTTATTGGAAATTAGCAAGTGATCTCAAGTAATTCTTATCTATACCCTTACTCTTGTTTGTCTCAGAAGAATTTTGCGTTTCCTTCAGAACATTTTGTGAATTCCGTAGCGATACAAAAATATTGTATTTAGAATTATTTGCAGCAATATTTGCCAGATAATGCTCTGCGCGTTTAAGAGCAGTTACATGTGCCATGCTTGGATACAGGAGTTCGTTTCTAACTGAAGCCTTGGAGCATGGAGAAAACAGGAAGTGAATTCGGGACTTTTCAGTTGGATAGAAAAATTAGAGATAAAATATATCAAAATATTTCTCAACAGAGAGAAGCAAAACGACAACCGCAAGAAGAAGGAAAAAAGAAGAATTTTTGCAATATAAGACGAAGGTCATTGTATTTATATCTGGATAAATTTTTTTTATTTAGACCCATGAAATTGAAACACTATTCGAAGAATGCTTGTACAATACCGAAATACATAGAGGGTAAGGGTAATTAGATCAATATTGAAGACCACGATCTGAATTTGTGACTTCAGTGAAGAGTAAGTAAACGCGTTCTTCAGTGAAGGGTAGGAGCACGCACTTTAGGTGACGAAGATCGTGGTAGAAACCAGGTTTTCAGTAGAAATTAATTCATACCTAAACCAAGAAAGGTTATGTGCCCGTCGCAATATATATATTGAAAAAGCAGATAAATAGCTATTCTTCCAGGCTCAAAAAAAGTACTTGACGCCGTTCAAATACAAAAATTTATATGTACATTTTCCTAGCTATGCCGTGCTCAAATTGTAATATTTCTCAAATTTTGATAAGGACTTTCGGGGTAAAATAAACAATTTTTTCTTTTATCCAACTTTTCCAGCCCTATTTGATTTGTGAACGTTCCTATCAAAGACTGATTGGATGTGATGGGCATATCTGCACTTGATTCCCACCACATCCCTCCTCCAAGACCATTCTTAACGACGTAGTCAGCTTTAGCTTTTGATACTACTTCATTATCATAAGTAATTAACATTCTTGTACGCTCATCATACTTGTATACTGCCATTGCACTAGAGTCAAGCTTTTCACCTTCTCGAGGTATTGACTTATAATCCCAAGTGTCTGTTTCATATGATCCAACAAACTCCCCAGAGTAGGGTCTTCCTAATCCATCAGTATTAGGGAAAGCTCTACCATACAGTGGCATACCTAGGACAATTTTAGATGGATGAACTCCTGCATTTATATAAAACTTAATTGCTTTGTCTGTAGAAAGTTCTCCGTTGTACAGGTTGCTGTGATACTGGGATGTACTGCTCCAGGATCCAGCATAGTCGTAGCACATCAAGTTCCAAAATGACAAAAATGGGTCCATTGCTCTAATTGCCATTTGGTGGTATTGTACTGGTCCTGCTGGAGCAGCAACTGTCAACTCGAACTGGTCGATAGGTAAGCCCAATCGTTTAGAATAGGCGTCTAGTTCAGCCCGTAGTTCTCGCAGAAGCTCCACATATTGGTATGCCTGATCCCAATTTTCTGGATATTCCCAATCCACATCCAAGCCATCTAGCCCCAATTCTTTCAGCAATTTTACTGCTGACGTAGCAAAATTTTTTCGTCGCTCAGGTAGGCAGGTTGCTTCTGATAAGCCGCCTGAGTAGGTCCATCCTCCTATGGATAATAAAATTTTTAAATGTCGATTTTGCTTTTTTATTTTAAAAAATTGATTAAAGCAGCCCTTGAGTATTGTTGAACTGTTAGTCCAATCATCACCATCTAACATAATGTTCTTGAAGAATGTTAGTGAATTAGGCTGGCACAAAAGGCTCTATAACATTACTTTATCCGCGAATTGGTCACTTAAAAATACATTTCCATTATCTGGTCGAATGTTTGCAAATGCATAGAGAACATGCGAAATTCTGCTTGATGGAATATCCTTTGGAAAATGCGATCTAGCATAAACTGACCAGCTATATCTGGTTAGCAAAAATTGTAGGAGAGAAGAGTCTCTCAAACCCTTCTACTTACTTGCAATAATAAAGGACGGATCGAAAACTTTTGCCAACTCCTCCGTTAATTTTTTGGTTGTGATTTGGATTTCGAAACTGAGTACCGTTATAACTGTGCATACTTTGATCAATAAAACAGTAAATTACTCCCCCACAAAGAAGACTTAAGAGTATGGAATTAAAGGTGATTATCATGCGCCGAGGCGTTAGAAACATTTTTAGATGGGCATTAATTCTCCAGTGAAATACAACTAACAGACATATGGAAAATTCTGTCTTAATATATAAAAATTACCGCCATCGATTACTCTTTAGAACTTCTAATATGTATTAGGGGCCTTTTTTCAATTGACTTTGATCCCAGGTTTATGGAAGTTGGAATTAACAAATTAAGATAATAAGTTTGTTCCAAACTAGGGAAGTATAAGGAAAAAACTAGAACGATACATTTCCAGCAGAAATATTAAGCTACTTAATCTTATTAAACATTAGACAGTCTGCTCCAAGTTTTAATATTACCCAACGATCTTTTCGAGCTCAAAGTCATCTAAAAGAGTTGCTCTATATTAGTGGTTGTGAAAAATTCCTATTTTGTCCAGTTTTTCACAAGTGTGGAGAGGATAAAATCTAGCCTCAACGCCGCCATCTTGAAGGCAAAACATTTTTACTCCGTAATTCTCTAATGCAGTAGATATAATCCTTGTACTTTGGATTATTCTTTTATTTTATCCTATATCATTTCACATAAATAAATACGAAAGACTCATGGTCATAAATGACGTGAGAATATAAGAGTAAAAATATTCAATTATGTCCTTTAGAGGTTAATAAGATATTTTATTATCAAATTTAATAAAATATACTCTCGTCCCTTCGATTTATGGTATTAAATAAGATAGTCTTGCACCCATCAATTCTTTGCAGCTTACTGTTACAGTTCAATATAACACAAATCTTATTGTAATTTACAAGCGTAGCACAGAGCACGTTGAAATAAAAGACTCTCATCAATTCTGCAAAAAAATTATTTTCAGTATAAATAAATCCTATATGTCATGCCCTAGAAATTAATTAGTGATGAAGACCAGGATAAAAAAATCTAAGAAAATTTAAGACAACTGAGGAGTAAATTTACGAAATTAAGCAAAGTTAATAACTATAGAAAAAGTATAATATAATAAGAACTGAACAGATAATTGGCTTGAGAATCCTCCTTTTTCACAAAAGGGTAGAATAACAAAAGACTTCATAAAAAGCTTATAATTTTAATGTCTCTTTTGGTTATTTTAATACTAAAGCATTCATGGGACGAACGCAGAGAGTCCCAATTCATCTCTACAGTGTTACCATTATACCCTTACCATAAGGTAGCTAGTCGCCAATTCAGCTTTTGGCCAGACTAGTATCTCAAACACACTGTCTTTCAATATCTTATGATTGAATTGGTTAACCATAGGAAACCCTTTCAAAAGCAATTTGTACTGTGTTTCTTTGATTTTTTTAGTACTGTCAAATTTACCCAGTTTATGTACTGATTGAAGAGACCAGTGCTGGTGGCTCTGAAAAACAATGTTTGGTGTTAACTTATTGACTTAAACGCCTTTAGTAGATATGTTCATTTCTATCCAATTGAGGTTATTGTTGGAATTTGCTGGGATAGTTGCTTATGTAATACACCGTTCTGAAGTCTGTTCACAAGGTTCGTGGATAGCGCAGGTCACTGTGATAATTTTAGCTGGTTGTAATACTAGTAACTATACGAGAGACGGTAGATCAATCAGATACCTTCACAGGATAAGTAAGTAACCAATCAAATAAAGCTAGAAAATGGGTCAAGTGCACAGGCAGTATACCAAGGATACTGGCTGGCAAAGTATGAGGCAAGCCGATACTTCGGTGTAAAGCGAATCGAAGGTAAAGAGAAAAAAGGAAACGCAGGGAATGAAAATTTTAATGAAAGGAATAGTAAACCTAAACAGAGCATTTTCAACAGCTTTAATTCGACGCTATCTGATCTGTGCTGACGTTAATTCCAATTTGGGTATCATAATTGTTGGTTGTGAAACTATCGTCAGTTAGGATCAGTACTCTCTGGATTATTGGCCCTACGGCATTTGCTTTAAAATAATCACGCCTATTTAAGTATAGGATAATTTCCAAGTTTAATGTATTTTTACTTCTTTATTGATCAAATAATCCTCAGCTCAATTTATTCAGTTCAAACTTTGAAACAACTTGCTTAATTCTTATTCAAGAAGCAAATCTACAATTACACTACAAAATCTTCAAACCAAATGACTTACTGGGATTTTCTTAAATGTATGCCTCTTATTGTCTCTATTCCTCTGACCTTCATTAACCTATCAATGAAGAAGTACGTCATCTCAATAGCTATAGGCGAAGATGTGGCAGAGGAATACGAGCGTGATATACTAGCTGCTACTGAAAAGCTTATCCGGGCTATAGAAGAGAGAACTCCAGGCGGCGATGATAAGTGAAGGTGGACTGGTGGGCGTCCTACGATGTGGATGTCGTCAGTTGTATAAATAAGAATATTACCATATTTGCGGTACTGAGTATGATATTATCTCTATGTTTTCTTAATAAACAGTTGATTCTTAATTAAGTCTCTTCCCTAATTTTTTTTATCAAAGTTGCAATAGCCTAGAATGTTATTACTAAAAATATAATTATTCTAAATAATTAGATAAAAGTTATAAGAAAAAGAGTTATAAAGAATTCTTACCGAGTTTAACGCAATCACAGACCAGAGACGTAGAGACGAAAAATAAAAACAAACCAGAAAGCAAATTGAGGATGGAAGAGTATAGAACTTGGAGTTACTGGATGAGGACCTCTGAACTATGAGCGCAAACCGTCATATTTAAATATAGAAAGTTCTTAGAAAAAGTTGTAAAAGGAGTGACCCAATTCAATAGAAGCGGATCTTAATTAAAGACTCCTGGCGTTGAGTTCACCTAGCGTACAAGCACCAGGAGGAAACAGGGTGAACCGAAAGACCAATACATGACATCAGAGACAGGAAGCCAATAAATGAGTATATCAAAAGGACGCAGGGTGAGTAGAGAGTAAATGTACAACAGATAACTCCAATGGTTAAGGTTATGCCGGCAACTCTTTATAGAATGGCATGGAGCGCACTCGAACCAGGACAAAAGGTGTACAATTTGAAAACAAATAGAGTTGAGAATGATGATTCTAGACTGCACTAATATTAACGGATTTTTAATTAATTTGGTTTGAGATTGCAACTTCACGAAGAGAAAATTCTAAAAAAAAACACCTTAATTACAGTATTGATACAATTATAATTTGTTAAATATACCGTAGTCAAATCAGATGTGAAAATAAGTTCTGAAGTTTAATTGGGTCAAACATTTGAACAAATTTGTACCCATTAGGTTGTGATAAATATATTTTAAATTTGTTTACCAATATTGGTAATGATAAACAACTTTGTAAAGCACTTTAAACAGCCTGGTTTTCGATTTATTTTGATTAGTTTTAATAGACTTTCGTAATTGAAATACCTTGAAAGGAAAGAAAAAAATAATACAAATCCAAACTAAACGTTTTTATATCGAAGATTTTAAAGTATAAATATATAACATAATAAAGATAATAGTAATGTTTACTAGTATAATGATAGTGATAACTTTATGAAATTACCAAAACCTTAGTGAATATAAGAAAGACAGAAAATGCACCACACCTGAATGTGAATATGCTATTTTTTCCTCATTTTGTAACCATCATACTATATATATTATATTTATAATATAGTAATTCATAATTAAGAGTCATTTATTAATATTTTATCTAGAACATTCACTTGATAATGGCAGATAAGATCAAAAAATAAAGGTTTTAAATTGAATGAATGAATGAATATATTTTTTGCCAGTTCAATCAGGCAGCTAAGTAAAGTATAAAGATATAATAGGAATAACAAAATAACATAAAATAAAAATAAACGATTACCAAGCACCTTCGAGAATTTCGTATTATTATCAGATCGTAGTTTTTCACTACCATAGCCGTGTCGCATGAATTAAAGCTTTCGATTAATCTTTGGAGTCCCGCCTTCCGACTAAAACAACATTTGAATGAATGAATGAATATATTTTTTGCCAGTTCAATCAGGCAGCTAAGTAAAGTATAAAGATATAATAGAAATAACAAAATAACATAAAATAAAAATAAACGATTACCAAGCACCTTCGAGAATTTCGTATTATTATCAGATCGTAGTTTTTCACTACCATAGCCGTGTCGCATGAATTAAAGCTTTCGATTAATC
>JAJLWW010000187.1:0-33679 GCA_030570935.1 Geotrichum klebahnii
AGCTTGTTAGGTACTTTAATATTTTAAAAAACAACATTTTACTTAGATCAAAATGATATTTAAAACAAATAAATAATACAAAATGTTTGAATTTTCACAGTTTTCGGCAATAGTTTAGTGGCTAGAATTTCCGCCTGTCAAGTTCTTTGGAACAGCACGCGGGGGACCGGGGTTCAATTCCCCGTTGCCGAGTATTTTTTTAAGTTGGCAATTGAGGTAAAGAAAAAACAAAGTCATAGATTTTCTTCTATTTTGATGATTTTTTTTTCAATTTATAAAATAAGATAATACGATTTGTGCTGTGGATTGAGATTTTAACTTATAGTGCTTTACCATATGTCAGCTTTGTGGGATCAGTTTGGAGAAATTCTTTTAATGTTCATGATATTTTACATCGCTCATTCTCCAAACAAGTCACCAATATTATATCCTAAGAAATGAGACAAATTATTTATCTAACTTTGATAGAAATAGCATTATCATAATTTACAGTAATATTGCTTCGTTACATATTTATATAGATGTATCGTACTTTTTTATTTATATTTTATTATATCGATTTTTATATAGTTCATTTGCATTTACTCTTCTCTTACATTTCAACTTTCTCAGATCCCCAATAACAATCATGCAACTTGACTAAATCATCATGTAGTGCATTCTTTTCAGACTGCATTATATCTCTGCGACCACTAAGCTCATGTTTCCTTACCGACCTGTACCGGATAAGACGTAACACAGATTTAAGCTCATCATGTGAAAAATCAGTCTCACGCTGCTTGGCTAGTTCCAAAATGCCTAATGAAGTGCTTTTAGTTAAATCGTAGAATGCTAGAGACCTCGAAAAATTCACAGATTGTGGTGATTCGGTTATAGATTTGAGCATTTGTTGAAGAACTAAAATGTTGCGATCCATTTTCTTAACTCCAAATTCATTTAGGTAAAGCAAGCCATCTGCTGCTGTAATAAGAAGTTCGTCAATAAATCTAGCAAGACCAGCTATAACTATTGCTTTATCACCAGCAACTAATGATTCAGTAGTAATGGCATCACACTTTACAATTTGTGAGTCTAGCTTTCCAATGAAAACATCCCGCTCTTCTGTGTCTGCATTCAAGAAATATTGTCCCTCCTTCATTGTTTTGTCAATATAGTAAATTGTTCTGCATCGGAGATCAGCTTTAAGCGTTAGAACACAAACTTCAGCAAGCTGATCCATTGCATCGACTTCCTTGTCAAACTCTGCAATGGAATCACCAGCTAATGTGAGCCCAATATCATCCATGGTAGAGGCGTCACCATTACCACCATCATGCTTGTCAGATTTGAAGTTTTCCAACAGCACCCACCGTTTGCGTAATTTAGTTGAAATACTAGTTGATCCGCCTGCATCTTCAGTCGGCTTATCGGACTCACCAATTCGTCTTAGCTGGCGGAGCTTTACAGATAACCATCGTAACGATGTAGCAAGTGCGGCAATACCTTGGTACATTGAAAAACTAAGAAGATCGGATTCTGTAATGGGGACAGCATTTTTAGTTTTTTGTGCTGCTCGTTTGCTATGATAAAACTCGAACTCTTGCTTGTAAGGAGGATCTGAAGATCCATTGGAGTAATCTTCATCATATTCGTAGGGGTTAGTTGAGTTCAAAAGATTTCGACTCTGTGCATTTGCCACCCAAACAGCAGCGAGCTTTCTTTTAGTTGTAAGTTTACTTGGACCTGCATTGCCATATGCACCGCGTTCGTCAGAGCTCTCTTGGTAAACGACCTTGGAATCATAATGCTCTTTTGTAAAAGTTACAAACCGGCGAATGAGCATTAACACTAAATTAACGTAATGCTGACGGTATACATTGGAAGTACTAAGCAACGCACAAGTACGCTGAATCATTTCCATAAAAGACATCATAGCTTGTAGAAGAGGAAGCTTGGATACTTTATGCCATTTAGTAGAATATTCAAATGGATCCGCACCTCTGCTTGAGTCAGTCATAATAGCCTCAAAGATATTTCCAAGGGTTTGGTCTAGTTGAGGAACACACACAGTTACTAAAAACTTTTCAATAATCTCATCGTTAGGTCTGGGTGTTTTGGCTGGAAAGATAGTAGCGGCCTTCTGAAGAAATTGAACTGTTGGTTCAAGCATGACCCTGAAGTTAACAACATTTGGACTAATAATCAGCTGATGAGATGAAGTTGATTCAACAGGTAAGTAAGGATCAAAGATCTCGTCAAACTCCGAGTTTCCAGCCGACGAAACCAGACCAGGAACAGATTTCTCGAATGCTTGCTTTAAAATCTCATGCTGTTCTTTGAGCTCTTCGTTTGAAATATCGACATTTGAAAATCTGAAAATGGCTTTCTTTTTGTCTCGAGGATGTTTTTCAAGGATTCCAGCACCTTTGTTCAATTGTGATTTCATAGATTGTTGGCTCAAAGGGGTTGCAGAAGACAAGGTTTTGTCAGTCACATAACTGTTCAACAGTACACCTACCTCAGCTTCAATGGCACTATATGCCCCTGCAAAATCATAGGGTGGAAGCCCTGTTGTATCTTGCTTGCCATGCCTAGCATATATACTATTTACAACCTCATAAATTACCCTGTGTGCTTGCAATACAGCAATGAATTTTGAGTACAGAGTCCAAGTTAGCTCCTTCAAAGCATTCAGACGATTGTCGCCAGGTGCGGAACCAACTTCAAACACTGCGTACGGTGATTTGGAAACAGTGACATTAAGATATTTAGGGAAGCGCTGGCTCACCTCAGTAATTGTTTTTTCAATAATCTTGTGCATTTCGCCTGGGAGGCGTTGAGTAAGAATATCAAAGGTACTAGGGAGTCGATTCAGGTTTCCAAGAGTTTCAATCAATAGTCGAATATAGTAAAAAGAGTTTTCTTCGGCGTTTTCATCTTGCTCTTCTACAAACTCTTTGTCAGCGGTAGACAAGAAAGCATCTAGTAGCGATGTTTCTGAAAATGAAGATGATTTTTCAGACAGATCAAATCTAATTTTATCTTCTAACATTTGTTCAGCATTGCCAGATTCCTCACCACCCTGACGATAAGTGTGCCATCGGCTATCGCAGTAAGGCGATTTAAGATAGATATGATTATGAAGTTCATTGATAAGAATACCAAATAGTGACGCTTCCTGAGAAACTAAATAGCCTTTCATAGCTTGCAATGTAGCAATATTTTGCAGACTTTCCTTTTCTGCAGTCCTTAAAGCAGCTGAAAGAGTAGAATGAGCAGACATGAAGTACTTTTGAGAAATCTGCTGCTCTAATTTGTCCGGAACCCCTTTCAGGGTTTCAATGTCTTCTAAAATTTGAATCATCTTTTTGTACTTATTTGAGTTCGCACGTAGCTCTTTGAGTACAGGTCGTCTTGTGGCCAAATCGGATTGAGCCTTCATGAGAAGCTCTCTTACGGCATTCACATTGTTTTGAGAACTTGACACAGATTGTACCACACTTCGATATGAGCCAATAGAGGTATTAAATCCTTGATAGTTATCTAATTGAAGAAAAAAAAAAGAATTAAAAGTTAGAAATTAATTCCGAAATCAGAGCTTTACACTTACCATTAACAATTAATTTCAGCATTTCTTGTAGTTCAGACTTGAGACCATCAAATCGGGAGTAGTACTTGGCCTTTCCAATGGAACTGTTATCCATTAGTGAAAGTGCAACCTCTAGAGTATTAGAATCATCAGCAACCAATTCTTTCCATTCTAGAGAAACATTAGAAATGATATCATCTAAAGCTGTTGCTGATTCGTCAGTGCCATCACCTCCATTGTCCAGTGCCACTGCTTGATGAGTTGATAACCGGCGAGAGATGTTGGAAGACGGAACACCTAAAGAAAACCCCGAGCCATTCATGCTTGAAATATAGAGTTAAACAAACGTCAGGCTGGTACTCCAATATTTCTTTAGGAAAGAATTTTCAGAAAGAAAAAAACAAATAAAAACACAAACAAACAAATGAACAAGATCAAAGAGAGCTTGACGATTTGAGACAGTAGTTTGAAATAAACACGTAAAAAGTATGACGGGAGAGAGATGTTGTTGGAATAGTCGGTTACGGATCGTTTATGTAATCATATTTTAGGTTTATGTTCACACAACTAAGCTTCATATCTCAAGCACCTGAAAATTATATTATGAACTGAAGTATTTTTGGAAATTTGAACCATTTGCACCTATGGTTCAAGTCTTTAAGACCGTTATATGGGTCTTCTTGACTTATTCATGAATTCTTGAGGTTTATCATTCACAATATTCTATTTATTTGGCAATTTAAGTACACAAATCTATGCGGTCAATCAAAGTTACACAGAATTGAGATCTTGTGCGTTGTATCAGCAAATTCCATTTTCCTTTATTTCTAAAGCAGAGTAAGAAATTATGGGATTGGTATTCTAAGAAAAGTCCATACCAAAATATAAAACCAAAAAAATATAAAAATACATTCCCTTTTTCATTAATGAAATGCAAATCCAAAAACCCTACAAACATGAAATATAAAAAAGAAGAGATATAAACAATCAAAAGAGAAAAGAAGACAAAAAAATAACACTAGTTTTCAACTCGGATCATGCTGTTTAAAGCATTTTTGCGTGATAGCTGGCGCGTCTGGTCTTGTAAATCAAATATCCTACAAATACTCCACCTTGAATGAAAAGGAATAAAATAAACACCATCCAGATAGATGGGCCACCTTTACTAATAGCGTCAGAAACAGTTCCAGGAATAGATCCAATCAATGACTCAGTATGTTCCTTGACTGCGGCATTGATATCCTCAAGTCGGTTGTGTAATCTCTTCATTTCAGAGTCAAGGCGAGCCTTCTGAGATTGGTCACTAGACGAAAGAACAGTTCCATGCTCAATATTACGACGCTGGATTTCAATTAAATCTTTAATGACGATCTCAAGTCCGTTTAGTTTCTTCTCGAGGGCGTCTTGTACCTGAATGTGGGTCTTTTGTAATGCCAAAATTTCGTTTTTGACCTCCTTAATGGCTTCTGTATTTTGGCTAATGCTGGATCTAGCGTCCTGCGCTGCCGCATCAGAGTTTTTGCTCTGTGAATCCGAGAGGGAGTTTAGCTTGCTAAGAATCTCGTTAAGAGCAGAGTTATCTACAGATCGTTCTTGAAGAGGAGCTTTTGGAATTTCCTCAGCTTTCTCTTGAGCTTTTACCTGAGGCTTTTTCTCTTCCTGAGGCTTATCATCGAGCTTTTGCTGTTGTTGCTTCAATAGCACATCAGCTTGCTCCTGGATCTTTTCTTGCAAATTAGGAACATCCTCATCAATAGGTGGAACAACAGCAGAGTACACCTGAACTCTGTGAAGGATGAAGCTGTCAGGATTTTCAGTATTCTTAGCAGTGATGCCAAAAAATCCTCCTTTGAAAAGTTTAACTTTGTCAGTTTGGAAGCAGAGCTGGCCATTGACCTTGATGCGGAAAAATCCATCTTGATAAGAAACTTTTAACTGAGTGTTGTATCCAGTGTTTCTGTAGCCAAGCTGGCACATGGCAAATGCATTATCAATTGGCTTAGATGCAGAAGCATATTTAAAGGTACCATCATTGAGGTAAGCACGTATTGTTCCTACATCTGAATCAGGGCCTTCACCAACTGAGTCAATGAAAATACCCAACCCATCCCATTGATCATTTGAGCCATGTACAGGACCATTTACCCCAGCTTTAGTTGTGTACCAAAGTGCGAGCCCTCCGCCAGGGTTGATGGGACCAGCTACTGAGAAATCAACATCAATGGTCCACTTTTCGTAGTCATTAGGAACAGTTGACCAAGCAGCACCACGTTGGTTAGGCTTACCCAGATCAGTAAGAGTGAGACGATCACTGAACACTTTGGTGGTACCTTGGAGATTCCAGTTCTTTATCGGCTCTCCCTCATTGAGGACTTCTGGGATTGAATGAGTGAACTCAGGTTGTATGGGCTTTGCAAGAGTGGATCTCACGAGCAATGCTCCGAGAGAAAGAATTGTAGAGTATTTCATTGCTGCCTAGAGTAAGTGTAGAAACGCCAGAAGAAATTTTGTGACAAGGCTAGCACACTCAGTTTTGTAAGAACAGATTAGGTATGGGTGAAAAAAAAATAAAAAAGTCAAGTATCTGTTTGTGACCACGGTGTTTTTGTCAAGTATCTGTTACGTCACTTAAGGCGAAATAAATGAAAAAAAACAAAAATTACTAAGGAAGGTTCATAGTAAATTTGATTGGGCCTGGAATTTACGCTCTACAGAAACTTATCAGTGAATACTTCAGTACAAGCCCGTTGCCCTTACCCCGGATTCGTTAGAAAATGAAAAATTGAGCTGAATGGTAAAGAAAAAAAAAATCCAAAATACAAGAAAACCACCCCGAAACCACCATTAATTTTCAATAATCAAGGTCCATTTTTTAGTTGATTTTGATTTTTTTTTTCTTTTCATCTTTCACCCTGTGAAATCATATATACAACAAAACCTTAACAACAAAATATAAAATGTCTTCTTTATTTGGACTTGGAGGTGGTGCTGCTGCTGGTACCATTAACCCCAGCAAGATTGCTGCTGCTGAAGCTGAACTTGACATGGTCACTGATATGTTCAACAGGTAAGGAAAAAAAAAATCAGAGAAATAGATCGAATGTATAAGAACTGACAATGAGCTCTTTAGATTGGTTGATGGATGCTACAAGAAGTGTATCAACACCAGTTACAGCGAAGGCGAGGTCAACAAGGGCGAAGCTCTCTGCCTTGATAGATGTGTTGCAAAGTACTTTGAAGTCAACACCAAGGTTGGCGAGGTAAGTTTGTTGTTAAGATATCTTTTATCTGGTCTAACAGTAATGTAAATAGCATATGCAAAAACTTGGAAACAATGGTTCTTTCATGAAGCATTAAAAATGATCTTTCGTTGTTGTATCATATTTCATGAATAGACTAGTGTATTTGGCTTGTTTTTCTTATAATTCCTTGCGGTTTTATTTTTTTTATTTTTTATTCTTATTGAATCTTCTTTGAAATGGGTTCTTTTTTGTACATAGCAAGCATTGCCAAATGGACTTTTGAATTATGAAATATTTGAAATATTAGAAAAATATTGGAAGGCAGTAAAATGAGCAGGGAAAGAACAATACAATATATACAGAGCAGTAAAAAAAAACAAAAAAAACTTTCACTTAGATCATGCCAATCCATTTCATGAATCTCATCCGGCATCCCTCGAAAGAATTCAACTTGGGTCTTACATCCAAATAAAAACTAGGCATATCAGGCATCAATGGATTAGGCTTGCCGGTATAAAAGTCAATCACATACTCCACTTGTTGTTTGCCACACCTGTCCACCAGCCAGTCATGACGATCAAATGGCTTTTGAAATCCAAAAAACGTCATATTGATTCTAGCCTTTGGTGAAATCTTTTTAGCATCACCACTGAATCTTACCAACTGAGGGCCACCACATTTTGCAAGGGCTTCTTTGCCACCGGCAGCTGGTTCTTCCCATTTCAAGATTTCAACCCAAGCACGCTCATTTACTGCATTATGAATAGGTACAACGGACTCCATATCCCTGGCCTTAGGGTCCCAGTTTTTCCGTTTCATTGCGTTATAAAACTGCGCTTGGGATGGGTATACCCAGTTTCCACCATCTGGACTCGCACGGGGGATTGTACTAATTTCTCGGTCTGTTGACAAACCTGTTGAAGCTGCTACTTGGGAGATGCCGGGAACCCTTGCAAGAGAGTCTAATCGGTCGGAAGAGCACTCTTCTACACCATTAGCCGAGGATTCAAACGATTCACCACCGTTGGATGTAATGGATTGGGGCTGTGATTTAGCTTGTGAAAGCCAGACTTTACGGCTGCTGTGGTCGACGGGGCACTTCTCCGCTGCTGCGTCGTTGGTTGGAGGAACAAATGAAGGTTTTTCGATTTTTGCATCATGAAACTCTGTCCCTGGTTTAGCACTATGTTTGAGCCATGCTTCGCGCGTACTGTGGTCAACAGGACATACTGGCTGTCCATTAGCGTCTCCTTTATTTGACATTATGTATATGTTTTGTGGTATTAGAAGCTGTTGAGAAAGAAAGAAACAAAAAAAAAATTAACAAAACATTATTAAAAATTTATCATACTATAACTTTTTTTTTTACTATGGGTCTTTCTAAGCAAAGCAAATGGGACCTTTTCTTAATGGTGGAATTTCTACTGGATGTGAGTTAACTGCAATCATGTGACCTAGCATTCGTCATAGACAGAAAGCTCTTCTTGACGAAGTCCAATATTATCCTCATGCAAATCTAACCAGACAACATTTTTCAAGACCGAGTCTGTTTGAGTTTGAGACTTGATAGTTTCAATTGCACTTGTGGTTACAAGTAGACAAATGGCATCATAGCCACCAGCTCCTGGAACAACTCCGCCCAGCACTCCAGGGATCTCATAACACCGATCAAGGATCTGGGTTTGAGAGTCTGGCTCAATAGCAGCTCCTGAGTCGACAGTCATGACCTTCAAATTCTTACGAATACCTTTGAAAGCATTTGAAAGTTGTTGTAAAAGATCATGATTTTGGTTCTCCTTGGCCGCCAGCTCATTGCTTGAGGCTGTGGCACCTTGTTGCAATAACTTTGCGTATTCCTCAGGCGCACTTACACTGAGGTTTTGTAATTCGCCTAGCATTTTCACCAGTTCCATATTTGCATGATTCAACTCCGTCCAAACCTGCAGACTGTAATCTGGTTTTTCCTTCCGCCATTGCAGAACAGTGCTTACAAGCTTGGGAGTTTCTGAACCACCACAAACGTCGCCCATTAGCAGAGACAATCCAGGAGGCATGACACAGGGATCAAGTCTTACACCCCAGTCAGCCGTATCGACCAACTTTTGAACAAGCTTGGCATATTCAGGTCCAGGATATTGATCAAAAGAAGTCAGATCGCCTAGAGTAGAAGCTGGAAACCGGCTGTAAATAATACTTCCACAGACAGCGGAAGCGACATCAAAGCCTGATCCGATTTTCTTTTGTGCAGCACAGTGAGCCAGCTGAGCCAGGTTGTGAATACGTTTCAAAGACTCCTTATTTGACAGCAGGTCGTTGGTGAGTTCAGGTTTGTAGTAAGAAAGAATAGCAGCTGTAACAACCGAGACAAGTGCAGCTGAAGAGCCAAGACCAGTTTTAGGGACTTGTGAAATAGGTTGCGAGTGGTGATGGAACCGTTTGGTTGGATTTTTGGCTAATTCCTTAGGTTCTTGAGAGTGGTATGCATCATCTGAATAAATAGTGATTTCAATGGATTGATTCGAGGTCGGTTCAATGTAGCTGAGTAGGACTGTGATCGTAGCTTCAAGGAAAGGATTGTTGCCATTTCTAAGGGTAAAAAAAAAAAAAAGAAAGTTAGATCACGGTACTGAGGTTGTAGGAATCAACAACGTACAAGATTTTTGCCTTGAAGGCATCAGGGCCGGTCAGGTCACAAGAGAATTCCCATGTTCCTTGGGCAAACTGGGGGCTGGTGACTTTAATGTGAGTTAGAGCATGACCGTCTTGCTGCTGCTGTTTAACAGGAGATGATTGAATTATAGCATGCATTCTGGCGGAAAGGGCAACTACATAGGCGGAATAAGCTGGATCTAGAACGAGATAGCCTCCAGCCAAGAAGGCTTTTCCAGGAGCAGAAAATGCTAATTTGGCAGGCATTGTAGGCGGGCAAGAGGTGAAAAATTAGGGTTGGATTGCTGCTTTGCGAGTTTGCTTTGCTTGCTTGTGGCTATGCTTTAGACTTTGAAGAAAATGATATTAGTAACAGGGTGGGAAAGATGGATGTGGAGAGTGTAGAGTCGAGTATATTAGTATGTAATTTTAGGGGAGGTTGTAGGGCAGGCGGGCGGTTGGGGCGTTAGTTGGGAAAAGAAAGAAACGCGAAAGGTGAACTGAACGAGATCGAAAACGAAAAATGAAAAATGGAAAATGAATAAATCATCAATAAAATGATAGTAGTAATAGTATTGAATACTATTGATAATAATAAAAATTAAAAGTAATAGAAACTCAAATGACTTTAGGGTTTACTTACATAATCAGTCTTACTAGAAACAGCAGGCAGCAGCCCAGCGAACGACTGGTTTTGATGGCTGGTAGGCAATTGGATAAGAACCGCTGTTCATATGGACCAGGGAGAGCTTAAGTCGTCGTATAAGTCTGCAAGGCATAAGAGAAAACGAGAGTTAGGTTAATGCGCTAAAACTTGCTTCAAGGCCTGTTAAACCTTGTAGCTTATTTGATTGTATGTAGCCTCAATAACTTTGTTGTCTTTGTGTTCAGTGTTCACTTTTTATTCTTCATTTGCATAATAAAGACCGACATGGAATCCATTTGATTCCATTTTGTTCTATGCTTATACTGCGTTACGTTGTTGTCTTAATTTTCATCAGCAGTGGTCTACAATTATGGGCGGTATGTAGCTGTTGGCATAAAGGCAACGGGCGACTTAAGGCCAGATCATAAATCTAAGAAATAAAACAAACAAATAGAGGACATTTGGCAACGTTACAATCTTGAATAATAATAATGATAGGATATGATAACTATAACCCTTCAGTTATTAATGGCCCTTTCAAATACGTCTGTTTGTTCTTGTCCAGCACTTGGGTATTACATGTCTTTTGAACCCAAAGTTACGGTCATTGTTTGTTATTCATTAAATAATCCATTCGTATTCAAGCATCAAAAGAGCTAAGATCAAATAAATCTTTAATTCTCTGTTTCTTCTTGTTTAAGCACAAGGCTTTTTTAAAATAATCGATATATTCTCATTACTCTTACCACTTCAAGTCGTCCTTACCGTTTAATGTCTTATAAAGTTCAGTGCTTTGGCTTTTATATAAATGTACATCTATATAAATGCCTAAATTCCTTTTGCCCTTGTCATTGATAATAAATCCCTTTAATAAATAAATCCCTACTTGGATCCCCTTGGAATCTCTTGGATCCCTCTTGAGGAAACCAACAGGTGGGTACATTTTTTTTGGCAAAACGACAAAAGGTCAAAGTTTAAGTCGTCTTCATCGCCGTGTGTAAAATTTGTAGCTAGTCTACTTTGATATGCAGTAGCAGTAGTTCAGGGGTGAGTAAATTTGGCTGTATCTTGGAAGCAAATCAAATGAAAATAAAAGAAAAGAAAAGAAAACTAATAAAAGGGAAGCTAGTACGAATAATGAAAGAACAGAATATGATGATAAATAAAAGAGAAGATAATGAAAGTGATAAAGAAATAGAATACAGATACTCAAATCAAAGAAAGAAATAAAGAAAAGTAGAGGGAAATATTCAAGTGGTAGTAAACCACCAACCCAAATCCAAGAGCCAATAATGAGAGAATTAAAGGGAAAAAAATATTTTTTATGACTAACGAACGTAACGCCATTGAATAGGATTAACATAAATTAATAATCCTAAATGAAATCAGAAAAAAATAAATGTAAAAAATTACATTCAAGATTACAATATGGAAGCTAATAAATGTTTAATTGTCTCTGATAATACTACGAAAATAAAATTACAGAAGTTTCCGATGTAGTGTAATGGCTAGCACGGTCCGCTCTCACCGGGCAAATCAGGGTTCAATTCCCTGCATCGGAGTTTATTTTTGGTGTTTTTAAAACCATGTTTCACATAATATTTTTAATTGTATTACATCTCTTGAGTTGAGGCTCTTGGACACAAAACATATAAACTTTCTAATATACCTTACTCAGAATGTTGCTTGTAAGATGATACAACTACCTGTTAGTTAATAAAAGATGGAAAACGTTAGGTATATAGTATTTATATATCATATTATTCAAACGACACACTGTAAGTACAAAAAGTACCTGTTATAGTGGTAGTCGTTATAAATTACATATAGAATTTGCCTCGACACAATATGTAAAACGCAGGATATCCAAACAAGTTCAAACAGAGATTGATTCTTCGTTAGCGTTGCTCGTTTGTGTGTTCTTTAGTTTTGATGAAACGTTTTTTTAAGATCTTTACTGTGGACAATGTACACCGACATGTGGTATAAAATACCAACCGTAACAAAAAGTCGAATAGACGAAAATGTTAAAACAAGTATGAAGTCTCATGTTGTTGAGGAGGCCAGTGAATAATAAATATCCTGTATAGATATTGGGTTGAATCACATATGAAAATTCTCAGTTTGTCATGTATACTACTAATACACAATGTATCTTAGAGGATGCAACAGTTTGTGATAGATCAAAGATATGAATCTGACATGTTTCAGTCGATATTTAATAATACTATAAATGTATTTAGATGGTGATACTGTGTGTGCTTTACTGTGTTTTACTCTGTTTTACTTGTCTTTCCGTTCCAAAACATTCCCAGTAGCAGCAGCAGTTGAATATTTGAAATGAGTTTGGTAGATGGTTATGAATCTGGTAAATTTCTATGAATCTGGTAAATTTCTATGAATCTTGGAGATGAAATGTCGTTAGTTAATGTAGGTTTCTCATCATTATTCTCACTTGACTTTTACTCTCTTACATTTATGCCCTCCTTTACTCTTTACTCTCGTAGCTATCTTTTATCCTCATGTACTCTTATTATTATCCCTCACTTGAACTATACACTCTTTCGTACCCATACCTTTTATTACGGTTGCTCAAGGCAGGCTTTGAAGTTAAACCACAAATATGAAGGCACTTGAATCTTAAAAGCTTATGGTGATAAATACAAGTTATTAGTCTGACAAATAGATATTTGGCTAGTTTATTGGCTAAAAATCCTACATTGATTATACAAAAAACCAAAAAAAAAAAAAAAAAAGAATAAGACGTAAATGGCCAATTGCAGTTGCTGGTTCTTGAGGGGGAAAGAAAAAAGATGAGGAGAAGTTGGATTTTGCTGGTTCTAGACTTTGTAGGTTTAGATGAAGCTGTGATAAGTATAATGTATACCTGTATTAGTGGTGGTGGTTGTATTGGTACTAGCTAATGATTAGTTTCTGTGATAGTCTTAGTATGAAGTATAAAATTGAATAAATGGCAAGTATTATGGAGAGAATTTTTCAGATGGCAATAGATGGTGGTAATAGGCTATAAATGAGTGTTATAAGGGTAGAAGAAATGTAACTAGCTACAGTATATACAAATGGCAGACAATACGGTCTGGTCTGTGTGGCATGGTCTGTTTTCACGACTCTTGAAATTTTATCTACTAAAATATGAAATATGTTTATTTTATATTATCAGTTCAGTTTAAAAAGTTCATGAGTACCGGTTGTCTGTTCTCTAACAAAGAACACAGATGATGTTTAATGTTTCGTGGGCTGTCTTCGTAGCATTAACATACTTTGAGCATTAACATCACTCCATCGTGAGATTTCCATCTGGTGGTTTGCTACTTCAGGCGACTAGTTCAGGCAACTAATATATCCAAGTACCTTAAATAGTTGTACAAAACTATAGAAGAAGGCTATTTCTTTTGTATTCTCATCATACTTTTTTGAGTTCCGTTTTCAATTGAAAGACTGGTGGCTTGTTTACGTTTTACTTTACTTGGGTTTCTTTATGATAACAAGGTGTGTTCATTATGTTCTTATTCTGTCTAGCAGAATCGGTTTTAAATTATTTGAATGTCAAAACCAAAACGTTCAAGAAATTAAGTGATGATGATGATGCGCACTGGCATTTCATTTCTTTGCAAGTGACATTTTGGAGTAGCATTAAATCCAAATGACTGTTGGTTGTTGGCTGTTGCTATTACTCATTGCTATTATAATTTTACAACAAAACTGACCATGAAATAAAAAATTTGAAGAAGATGAAGTTGGATCTTTTGTAGCTGAACTTCATGGCCAAGAAAAAAAAAAAAGTCTTTTCTGTTTTAATTTACTTGTTTTCATATGGAACAAAACTCCTTTGTTTCTGTATCAATCCTAGTCTGTTGCTGTATTAATCCTAGTTTGGAGCCTTTGCTTGCCAGTAGCTAGCCTATGGTGGGTGGTTGAACCCAATTTTCAGTGTGTTTGTTTGCTTGTAGTTGCTGTTTTCCTTTCTTTTTCGAGGCTTTTAGTTCTTTCCAATTTCATCTAGTATTCATTTCCATACGCATTGTACATGCATTTATATACAGTACTGTACAGAACTACACAGTATTGTACAGAACGATACTAAACTATGCATGTCACGTGTGTAAACCGATTATGTACTTGCTTTTGCTTTTCCCACGGCTGAAACGAAGGTATAAAAAGAAGTGACATATACATACCTATACTTGGATAACTCGCAAAAGAAACGAAAAGTTAAAACTTGATTAAAAATAATAAATAGCAAAATAATAAACAACAACTATCAAGTCATGAAAAAAGAACTGGTAATTTTTTTTTTTTTTTTTTTTTTTTTTCTCTCAGCCCAACCTTCAAACAAAAGAACCAGAAAAAACAAAAAATCGTTTCATTGTATATATAAAAGGCCTTCGACCTGGATTTCCCTCGTCTTGAAATTTTTATTTAATTCTTTTTTCTTTCGTTCATTATTATACTTACACTCTCTACAGTACATCTACATCATTAACTCTCATTTCAGACACTAACAATGGTCTCTCTTCCTTCATCACTCTCTAACAGAGCCCTTCCTCAACTGCCAGAGTCCGAGACTTTGAGCACCACTGCTCTTTCTAAATCCCAGCAAATGTACAATTTTGAATACCGTCACTCTGACCACTACCTGACACACGCAAAGGAACTCGAGCAATACTACAACTACACACACGACGTTTACTCTTGCCCTTCATCACCGTCATTTATTAACGACAATGACTACGCTGACTCCCTTGAAGAAGAATTCTATATGAATCTTTTAAACACAGTTCCCCCACAAGCTGCCTCTTGTTCTTCTTTTTCTCCCGTTAGGTCCATGTCGACTGCATCTACATCCGCCTTTAATGTGCCTGACCTTATGTCAGCACACCACCACCACCGAACGCCCAGCATTGCCTTGTCCATTAGCCAGGCCACCATTTCTAGCACCTTTTCAGAAGACCGAGACTTTTCAGACAATGAAGAAGATGATGACGACGCGTATGCTGAGTCTTTTCACTCCTGCAACATGTTTGAAGAAGAACAAGATTTGCTATTTTTTCCAGACAGAATTTCTCCAGAGTTTAAGTTCAAGTTACCCGATTTGTTGCTGCGGCTTCCTGCTACTGTTGCTACTGAAGTTGCTACTGTAAAGCGCAAGCCTTCTTCATCGTCGTCATCGTTTGTGTCTCCGCCTCTTGAAAATATCAAGCGGGACAATATCCCCCCGCCTTTGAATCTTAGACCCCATTCAACGTCATCATCATCATTCATTAGCAAAGCATTTTCATCTTTTTCCTTTGCAAGCGCAAATACAAGTACCAAGCGGAATACGATTCCTGCAATAAACCCAACTTCGACTTTATTCTCCCCTACGTCGACTATATGTGGAACACCCACGCTGGATGAGTTGTTAATGCCCAGCGGAATGTGTCGTCGCCATTCGTTGATACTCTAAACGTGAGCAGTCCGAGTGAATCCCAAAAGGAGAAAGAAAGAAGAAAAAAATTATTTGCCTAATGCCCAAAGCCTAAAAGTTGTTAATGTCTTGAATGAAATGAATTTTATAAATTGTTATATTTGTCTATATTGTTGTTTTTATTATTGTTATTTACTAGTTGCTTAATATTTATTTACGAATTTTCCATTATATTATGAGCTTGCCGTGAATACGTTGTAGAGGAGTTGAAATTGACTTCGTATTAAACCAGCTGCGTTATATGCAATGTAGACTTGATACATCTTGTTCATGGGGTTTCGCGGGGAAGATAGAAAAAATAAAATAAGCCAATGAAATAAATGGAAAAAAAATAAAACAATAAAACATGAATACAAGAATACAATAAAATATATAATTCAGGAATACATATAAAAACTTAAAGTTGAAAAAAACTCGCCCGGAATTAAATCAAATCAACTCAATTCATCGATAGAAAGGCTCAAAATAAGCCCAACTTGAACAAAACGGACAAGTCCTAAGTGAGACACAGTGAGGGGATACAGAAATTAAGCTACAATAATCCCAGAATTAAGCAACATTGACCTATAACAAAACTATATATATATATAATAAACTATAATAAATCTAAAATCAGCCATGAAATTTCCCTGTTCATTCTGTTGCTTTGCCAGGTATAGCCGAATTGGTAGCCTAATAGGTAGCCTAATAGGTAGCCTAACAGGTATCTTAACAGTAGCTAGACTTAGACGTAGACGCCAGTCATCATTTGGTCACTTGGTCAGTGATGAAAAAAATAAAATAAAGTACAAGAAATTTTTCATGTATTTTAATTTTTTTTCGTTCAATTTTGAGCTGCTTTTTAGCTGCTTTTGGGGTCATCAAATGATGATGATTACCCCATATTATTATAATTATTATTATTATCCACGAGATCCTTATGATTCATAGAATGATCCATAATGTCCATAATATTCATACTCCTGTTTATTCTGGTACCTCCTGTTAAATCATAAGGTACCTTCCTCGGTTCTTGCCGTCGCCGCTGCTGCAAGCCTCTTGAGTCATAGTTTCTAATGTGGCTGTTGTGGATACTGTTCACCTAGTCAAATCGAGCTATTGCGAGCAACCTGAATATATAATGAGTTCATTGAGTTCACTGAGTTCATTGAGTTCACTGAGTTCACTGAGTTCACTGAGTTCACGAAGTAGAATAAGTAGGATACACTGGGCCGTACAAGATCATTCAAAGTTGCGTAAAGTAGTAAAAGGTTGTCCTAGGCTATACATTAAATGATAAATTTATACACTAAATCTCTGAGTCGCCCATCATCATCGGCATCCCATCATCTGGATTATCATCTTGAAACAAATAGACGGCAACTTTATTTTGTGTAGAACTCAATCAATGTAGAACTTAAAGTTCTACATTTGTGCTACAATTACTTGTAATTGTTTATGTAATCGATTCTATTTGAAATTATTCAATACTGACCCTCCTCCATTATTCATTGTATATACAAAAATACAAAATACACCCCACAACGCCATCAAAGATATGTCGCTACTTAATTTACCTGGCCTCAGTTTAGGCACTGGTATAGGTCCATCAGTCTCCGCCGGAAAACAAGACGTTACGCTAGATCCGGGCAGTGAATGGCGGTTTGAAATTCCATTCAAATCAAAATACACAATCAAAGTATGTTATCCTGTATTATATTTTACTATTTTATATATACCGTTTATCTCTTAACACTCCTTTTTTTTTATCATTATTATTTTAGCTCATTCGAGGTACAGCCGAAATATTCGGTACGGAAATAGCCTTGGGTCAAGAATACACGTTTTCGGGGTATAAAGGTGTCGTTTATACATGGCAAGGATGTTTGATTGAATATGGCCCAGCCGACGAAAATGAGACAACTGGCGGTAGTAGTGGCAGTGGAGGCGAAATTAATGAATACACCTCAGAAGAAACGCCAATGAACTTTTATTTAAACCTTCATTTTGGGTTGGAACGAATGCGTGGACCTTTGATCATACCTGGTACCACATCAGCTACACCTTCAGCAACAACTCCTCCATCAACTGCTCCAAGGATACTTGTCATTGGTCCTAAAGACTGTGGTAAATCTAGTCTTTGTAAGCTGCTGGTCGCTTACGCCAACAAATGCGGCAGATTTCCTATGCTTGTAAACACCGATCCCGCTGAAAGCGCCTACGCCGTGCCTGGTGCACTAACAGCAACGGTCGTGTCCGACATTCTAGACGTTGAACAAGGCTGGGGTTCATCCGCCATCACTGGTCCTGTCCTCTTACATACAAAACAACCGCTTGCATTCTTGTACGGTTTAGAACACATCCATACTAATCTTAAATATTACACACATGTCGTGTCAAGGCTAGCCTTAGCAGTGAATGCACGGCTTCAAGATGATGCGTTGGTGCGGAGTAGTGGTATCGTCATTGATACGCCGTCTGATTTGATTACCTCTGATAAGGATCAGACTCACCAGCAGGGGTATTCAGCAATTGCGAGCATGATTGCCGATTTCGAAATTAACGTGTTATTAGTTGTGGGTCAGGAACGGTTATACAGTGAGATGCTGAAGCGGTTTGGTAAGCCTGCTGCTCATGCTGGTGGAAGCGTTAGACCCCCACCTACCGTGATTAAGGTCCCTAGATCTGGTGGTTGTGTTGACAGAGAACCCGCATACCGCCGTGCTGTACAAGCAGCGTTGATTAATGAGTATTTTTACGGGTCCCCTAAACAGCCCTTATCGCCATATACTGTAACTGTTGATTATTCTACGTTATGTATATATCGAGTTGCAGAAGGTAAGTTTAACTCTTGTATGTATTTTTTCCTTGCTAACAGTTTGTGTGATAGAAAAAACCTTACACAATGCCTCTGTGCTACCAATTGGCCTTGACTCACCGGCATCGACTTCAAATTCATCATTAGGTCCACTGTCATCGGAGGGCAGTAACAGTAACACTTCAGGAGGATCCTCAGGCAGTCCCAATTCATCATGGTTAATTAAACTAGAGCCAAGTTCAATTGTTCAAAACTGTGTCATGGCCATGCTTAATGCAAATGTAGATGATTCGATTGAAAAGCTGTGTCAAGCTGAAGTTCTTGGATTTGTTCATGTGTATGTATAAAGTGTCAAGGTTTTCTATGAAGAGTGTGGAGTTATTCTTTTTATTTTGATGATTTTTTTTATTTTACTAACTATTATTTTTCTTTTGGAATAGCGTTGAAGCTGATGATAATCGGCATAACATGAGAGTAAGAATGCCTGTCCATGGGCAACTTCCAAAACGACCATTTGTCATTGGCGAGTTCAGGTATCACGAGTGAGCGGGTGTGTGCGTTTATAGAAATGTTTTGCATACTTTTAAAAGTAAATTGAATTTACATGCTTATACAAAAGCCAAATAGTTTAACTATGTCATCATAATCGGTATTGTGTATGTAAATGTATAATTAGATATTGCCTTTTATCAATTTATAGCTCTAGATGAAGAAACGGCATTCTATATACAATTATAGTTTTCATTTCGGTATTGTAAGGGCATTATCAAAGTATCAATACAAGTAGATGGTCCAAGAATATTTTATATTTAAGATGCAAGTAATATCTATGTAGTCTGTTTTGAGGATAATTTGATATCAGCCTTTTTTTATCGTCATTATTCCTATTATTATTTTGTAAGTAATAATTTATAGTACAGTATATACTGTATATAGAAAAATACGGTCATGCAAAATAAAATATTATCCTGTTGACATTATTTTTTATCTCAAAAGCTTTCATAACTCAAATATCTAAATTTATATCATCTAACCTATAGACAATGAAAAAAAAATAATATTTTATTCCAAAAAACATTAACATTCAAGGTACATTGTGTATACTATAATACACTATGCTCTTTATTGTGAGACCCTATATATCCATTTTTTAAGCTCATATACTAGATGCAAGTTATAGATACTTTTCGAGATACTGTGTACTGTCCATTGTATATATGGTGTCCACTAAATGTTTTTTTTATTTATTATACCGTATGTTCTATTATGAACCCTGTTAAAGAAGCGGAATACAAAAATAGATATAAATAAAGACGTATAGATTATATACATTTAAAATACTATAGGTACACCTAGAATCTCATAGCTCACCAGACCTTACACTTTAATTATTATAGTCCAAATATATTATTAATAATAATATTAATATTTGACTTGTTATTTTAACTGATCCCTTTAATTTCTTTTAGAAATCTTATGGGTTTCCATATTATTTTATCATAGTTGAGTATCATATCCCGAAACGCCATAGCAAAAACAATAGAACACGAACAGCGCTAGGCAACAGTATACGGGTAAAAGAAAGGAAACAAATAAAAGAAAAATGTGATTAAGCTAGTTAATCATAAAATTGGATACAAAAGTCTATTATATTTTATAATAACTTGAATGAAAAGATGTTTATTTGTTAGAGAAACAAACTTCCGATTGTTTGTTATAATGAGCGAAAATAAATTTGCAAAACTCGTTATTCAAAGTAAAGCCATTGAAATAGATACTGCTGTTGGTCACAGTTCGGTACATAATGTAAACAAATCCTTACCAATTTTCAGATTCGGAAAATTTCAAGCTCAACTACTTGAAAGACCTGAGTTTGTGTATACATATTCACGATAGTCTTTCCGCATCTCCCAAGCTATTTTGCACTTTTTATTCATACTAGCACTACAGCTGAACTAATGTCCCATATACGCATTCCAAAAACCCCTAGTTATATTTTTAAGAACTCACCAGAATGCAGGTGAGTCCTTTTTTCTTCTACTCACTTATATAGGTCCTGTAGCAAAGTTCTTTAAGTTGTCAAAAATACTTTCTGGATAATACAAGCAGTTTTTCTTCTGATTGATGTTCTGTACTCCCAAAACATCTGTGAAATTGCCTACCAGAGATTTGTTCGAACTTATAGGCTGATCAGCACTAGATTCCCACCACATTCCACCACCGAGGCCATTGTTCTTAATGTAATTTGCCTTAATACGAGTGGATTCAGCATTGTCATAAGTCACGAGTACTCTGGACTGGGAATCATAACTCCAGGCAGAAACAGCATTCGTGTCAGTATGCTCTGTTGCACCAGGTCTAGGCAATGCCTTGTAGTCCCATGAACCAGCCTCCCATGAACCCTCTCCGACTCCAGAGAAGGGCTTTCCGATACCGTCAGTATTTACAAAAGCACGACCATAAATAGGCATGCCCATGACCAACTTGGAAGGATTGACTCCGGCATTGATGTAATACTTGAGGGCAGTATCACTGTTCAGCTCTCCAAGGTAGAGGTTACTGTGGTATTGCGCCGTGGAACTCCAAGAACCAGCATAATCGTAGCACATGATATTCCAAAACGTCAAATACTTGTCCATTTCGGGGATATTGAGTTTTCTATATGCTTCCGGACCAGCAGGAGCCGCGATACTCAGTTCAAACTGATCGCGAGGCAAGCCAATACGCAAGGCATACGAATCCAGCTCAAGACGGATTTCGCGAAGCAAGTCCACGTACTGCTGGGCTTGTTCAGGGTTTTGAGGATATTCCCAATCGATATCCAGACCGTCCAATCCCAGCTCTTTCACAAGCTTGACCGCAGATGTGGCAAATTTCTTGCGCCTGTCGGCAGTTGAAGCTCCTTGAGACAAGTTGCTAGAATAGGTCCAGCCACCTATAGAAAGTATCAGCTTCAAGTGGCGGTGCTGTTTCTTTAGATTGAAGAACTGATTAAAGCAACCCTTCAGGATTGATGAAGGATCGCTTGAGCTGTCGCCATCAAGTGAAATGTCCTACAATGCGTTAGCAATTAGCATTGAGTATCGTCATTATACTTACAGTGTCTGCCCATTTATCACTAAGAGTAATTTCTCCGGTATCAGGGGTAATGTTGGCGAATGCGTAGAGAATATGAGAGATTCTATCTACGGGAACGTCCTTGGGAAAATGATGTCGGGCGTAAATTGCCCAGCTAAGACATGTTAGCAAGGCAGCACGGAATGTTAATTGTAATTCTTACTTGACAAAATACATGACTGAACGATAGCCATTGCTTTGAGCCTGAGTAGTAACTTTGGAGTTGAGAGTGGTTTCACCAGCCCCATGATGGTGAAGGTGTTGCATGAGTCCTCCGAAAACCATTGAGAAGACTAAACCAACTATTATAATTCTAAATTTGGAGATAATCTATAGGGCATGAGAAGGGTAGAATGAATATAAAGAGACCAATAGCTTACCTTGATACTTTAGTCCCTGAAACTATAATTAAATTATTTTCGCTTTCGGGTGTTTCAAAGTCAGTGGAACAACACAAAAATATAAATTATGGATAGGAGATATTATCTGGACTTAATACGAACTTTGAAGACAAAGTAATCAATCCAGCAGTAAGAAAGAGGTAGTGGCTAGAGAGGAAGAAAAATATTAAAGTGGCAATTGTTGAGGGAAGAAGAAGAAGTTTTAACCTTGAGTAAAATACAGGCGTTTTGTATTTATTGCCTTAGAATTGTATATTTATTACTGAATTTCTACACAACACAACTACCCACCACAACGTCTATTTGAGAATGAGACAGAAACTTTATAACCGACACTCTCATTGTTCAGGGTTTAACGGTTCATGTACATAGTAGCACGTACATTCCAGCAGTTCTCGTTTATTTCTCAATGGGCTTACTTTGGCGGCTGTGCGTGGTAAAATCCGATTAATTGTATTTGACGGAAACTCGCCATGGAATTCGGCATCAGAATTAATGCGGAGTGGGTTGTCCAACTTTTATAGGTTAAACCCACTCGACTAGTCAGTCTCACGCCAGTTTAATATGATGTAAAAGATGGAAATATGATCATTTCGATTGCTGTAGCAAACTTCCAGCATATTTAATTGCATTGCCCTTCCATATATTTAACGTGACTATGGAGCTCAAAGTTTATACCCAATGTATAATTGCACCCAACCTTCATCTGACCCTTATAGGACTAAAACACTCCAATTAGCACTTGCAGCATTATCATGTAATTATACTTTTGCGATTCATTAAAAAAAGGGAATAAACAATAATATTATAATAATAGTCTTGTTTTTATTTATTTTCTAAGTTCTTGATTAAGATAATATCTGAGATTTTTTGTTATCTTCAAACTATGTATAAAGGACTGCCCAAAACATCAAATGTTTACATTTGCAGACTCTGAATAAATGCATCCAAATTATATTCCTCCTCATACTCTTTCTCATCCCACAGCTCGCCAAGCTCCGCAATAGGATTTGGTGCGCCTTGCTTGCCTTTGATCTGGCCTGTCTCGTCTAATGCGCCGTCATCGCCTTCGTCAATGCCTCCATTCGTAGTAATACTGCTAGCCTCGGGAACGTCAAAGAGATCCAACAGCTGATCAGTGTCCATGGAACTCAACCCAGAGTTCTGCTGATTTATCACTGTAGACGCGATATTCAGTTTGAACTTTTGCAGGCCCATAATTTTCTCTTCAAGAGTGTTGCGCGTAATTAATCGGTAAACATTCACAACCTTCTTTTGACCAATTCGATGGGCTCGATCCATGGCCTGCAAATCATTCATAGGATTCCAGTCATGCTCAACAAAAATGACAGTATCAGCACCAGTTAAATTGAGACCTAAACCACCCACATGTGTAGTAAGTAGGAGCACGTCGATGGACGGGTCGCCATTAAACTTTTGCACAATATCATGGCGATGTCTCACATCGGTACTACCGTCGAGTCTCATGTATGTCACACTAGGCATGCATTTCTTAAGCAAATCATTCTCAACCATATCAAGCATATCCTTTAGTTGACAGAAAATCAGTGCACGATGTTGACTTGTGACTCCAGCTGATAGTTCTTGACTTTCTTTGTTTCCATTAATGCTATTAGAACTAACATCACCAATACCACAATCCTTGAGTAAAGCCTGTAGCGCCATGAGCTTAGGCGCATGATGAATATTGCGAATGTTGTCACTGCGAGCTTGGAGTTGCTTCATGACAGTTTCATACTGAGGATGTTTTGTATTCAGAACCAAGGCTGGATGGTTACAGAGTTTTCTCATGTATTGCAAGGCCTGAAAGATATGCTGCTTGCCCTCCTTGCTACTGTTAGTCATATCGCCTGAAATCGATGGTTTTTGTTTCTTGGCAAAAGTTTCATACAACTGCTTTTGCAAGTCACTCAGGTCACAGTAATAATCTTGGATGATTTTAGGAGGTAAATCCGATAATACATCTTCCTTTAGTCGTCGGAGAAGGAAAGGCAGCACCTGCTTATGCAGCGCTTCTAAAGCAAGAGCTCCAGCCTCTTGTTCTTTAGATGACGACTTACTGTTACGGCTTGCAGCAATGGGCTTAGCAAATCGATCATTAAACACCTTCTCAGTACCTAGAAACCCAGGCATTAAAAAGTCAAACAGTGACCAAAGTTCCAGTACATTGTTTTGAATAGGCGTTCCAGACAGCACAAGTCGATGGTTTGCCACCAGAGTCTTAACAGCCTGTGTCAACTTAGAAGAGGCATTCTTAATGATGTGACCTTCATCTAACACACAATAGTTCCAATACTGAGGTGCCAGTAGTCTGATATCGTTTCGAGTAATATCGTACGATGTGACTATCACATCATAATCATTGAATGAGTTTGCCAGGTCTTGTCGTATGCTAGGGACACCTACGTAACATAAAACCTTTAAAAATGGTGCATAGATATTTAACTCATGCATCCAGTGGCCAGTAAGAGTAGGAGGGCATACAATAAGCGTAGGCAATTTTCTTGTCTCTGGAGACCCAGTCTTTGCGTGCTCTTGTTCTCGTAGATGGTGGTCACTGGCCACAATGCAAATTGTCTGTAGGGTCTTTCCCAGGCCCATATCATCACATAATATTCCATGCAAGTGGTATTTATTCAAAAATGCCAACCAGTTAACACCTTCTTGCTGGTATGATCGTAAACTAGCCTTGATTGCCACTGGAAGTGGAAAATTTTGGACTTTACTAACATCAAGCATCTGCGAAATAAATTCACGCTCTCGATCACGGCCCTCAAGTAACTTGGCAGACATTCCTGGGGGATCAGGAATACCGGATTCAAGAGGTACAAGCTTAATAATAGACGCAAAAGTTGTGGTAGCAATCAACCGAATATCTTTATCAGCATCACTCATTCGGCCAAGCACGGGTACAATCAAAAACACAACATATGGTAAAATATCCGAGCCCATGGTAGCTGTTAAGTGGTAAATACACTCAATGGCGCCCTGACGAACGTACAAATCAATCGCATTAGGGACTGCAGGCAAAATATTTTCAACAAGGAACGTGATGCCCTCAATAGGCATAACGCTACAAATTGTAGCAAAACACTTGGCAGCCGAGTACCTCAGCACAGAGAATTTTAATTTGAGAATCTTGAGTATGAGCTGGAATATGGGGAGAAACTCAGCATGAAGTGAGGGATGGAAGCATGGTAATAGTGCGCGAATCACAGAAAGAGCGTCAATCATGTCCTGTCCTAATGTCGATTCAGGATCACAAATGCTTTCCGGGATGTTGGTATCTGACACGTCTGAGCTAGGAGAAGGCAGAGGAGCAAACATGCATTCCTTGAGTTTAGGGAGACGATTGAGTAAATCAGGTCCATAAAGATGTGAAAGATTTTCCAATGCAGTTTTGGCGCCCAAGCGCTTTATGCGGGCCGCCTTTACCTCCTTCTGGTGAGCAATAATGTCTGCAGGGTCTGTCTTGGCTTCCTCTTTGCGAAGGGACAAGATCTTGTCCAAAAACTGCTGGTTCGGGTGAAACTCTGGAACTTCAGAAGTATCGACACATAAGAATGAACAAAGATTTTTAATGACCTTGTCTGAGGCACCAGTTTTACCAACATCCAAAAATAAGGAAACAAGTTTGGCAACAGACGCTGCTGCCCTTACTTGTAACTGTGGGTGCTCTTCGGCTTTGATGCTATCCATAAGACTTCGAATAATAGGATTAAGTTTTTTAGGTAGGGCACTGCTGAGACTGACGTATGCAGCGGCGGTAGCAGCCATAATGCTAATTTCTCGTGAAGTCTTTGCTTCATTCGCTTCAGTGATTGCATGTTGTAAACTGCGATGAGCGTCATCTATAGCCTTGGAATAAGTCACTCTGTAACTTGCGGAGAGCGAGCGCTTCAGTTTGTCAAACACAGGTCCAGCAATGTTTTCAGCAGTTTCAATTGAGAAAGCGTCTGGTCCAGCCTCTGGCTCGCCTTGGACCACGACAGCAATCTGAGGAATCTTATGTCGTGGGAGTCGGGCGGAGTCAACAAAGATACTAAAAAGGGACAGGCATTGCGTTCGCACGGCCTTGATGTATGGAGTGAAATCACGGTACATGGCTGCAGGAGTTTCATTATTAAGTATGCGAGTGAATTTATCAATAAACTCATTTTTGAATGCAGAATGATCAGGGGGAGACGTGAATTTGTCTTTGTCATTTGACAATGAATTACCGTACTCTTCTAAAATTAGACCAGCCACCAACCGTTGAGTCGAAAACGAAGATGCAAGATAAGATGTGAGAGGTTGCACGAATGGACCCAGCTGACTAGGGTCCCAGAGTGCAAGTAAGCGGCCAAAGCCCTTAGAAGCTGCAATCTTTGTACACAGAAATACTGGAAATCCAATTAAGGTGACATCTCCAGAAAGAATGGGAGAGTCAATATTGACTTCAAAGGATACTGGGATAGCAGGAGGAGCCTCGGCTGCAACAGCCTTTCGTTTCCTCTTTGTGCCAGCAGTCTTTGCAGTAGTAGTAGCAGTTTTAGAGCCGTTTCCATTGCCATTACTGTGAATTTCTTGGTCTATATTAGATACTAATGACATGGGAGCGCCCGAAGGTTTGATAAATATGGAGGTGTCCATCTTGTAAGAATGTCGAGCAGCACCAATAGGCGTCATTAAAAGCGTGAGAACAGAAAGAGCGCTGGAACAGCCAAAGAGCTCAGACAGATTATAAGAAGCATTAGGGCCAGTTGATTGGTTTAAAAGCTTGTTCCACAACTCCAAAGACAGTTTAAGAACTTGCTCGTTCTGTTCTACAAGCAGATTTTGGAATACCAGGCGCAAAATCCTAGCATCGATCCAGTCCTTGGTGCCATGGCCTTCAATTTCCAAAAATGTTTGTAACGCGCGCAGCACAGCTGTTCGAACATTTGTAATGGAATGACGCAAAAAGGGACACAGCCGAGGCACAAGCATGGTAAAAGATTTGGAAGGGTCTGTCTCTGCCGTGGTTTTAATAATATCCAAAACCTCAGGGAATGCGCAAAGCTTTGCCAAAAGGTCCATGACGTTACCTATACTAGCACTTAAGTCGTCTTTAAGGTCGCCAAGGCAGTTCCAAATCACTTCAAGTAACTGAGGGATAGTTTGTGGTCGCAGGTTTACCAATTCGGAGGCAATAGGGATCAAGGTGGCAGCACTCATGGCTTGGACATCATCATCAGTTTCTTGCAATCCATGGAGTACACAGGTAATGAGGCCATCGAGATAAGTGGTGTCTTTAAACAGGATGTCAGTTCTAACTGAGACCAAATAGCGCATTCCAAGCATGCCACCGTGACAAGCTTCCCAGAGAGGAAAGCCTCCAAGATCTTTTTGCAACACCAAGCTGCAGAGTACATCGAATGTGGATTTAATAATTGGCTCAGGAAGATGTAAAAGTAGAGCACCTAACGTTTGTGCCGCAGATTCGCGCACAGGAGCAACTACTTGGTCAGCTACATAATCACCAAATCTATCAAGGGCAAAAATGCAGCAAAGTCTACAGGATAAATCTTCTAGCCAACTGTAGTTTTGTTTATCATTCTCGGTTTTCGACTTTCCTACAACCCGACCAGCGCCTGCCCCATGTACTTTAATAACTTCACGTAAACCTAATACTGCACCATGTCGGACTTCCCAAGCTGGATCAAATAAATCGACCATGAGCAACTCACAGAGTCCTTCGAATGGCCAGACTTTATCCGCACCAGCACCGCCTTGTTGCATTTGAATAAGGGGAGAGACTTTGGGAGCCTGGTGTTCAACAACAACTTTATCATTGTGCTCCTGGGAGGTTGTTTTCCACTGCGGTTGATCTGAGTCTGGCTCTAACTTGATAGCAGTAGGGACTGGGGTGTTGGTATTCGAGGACTGCTCAGCACGTCTTGCAGCAGAAGACACAGAGAGATCGACAACTCTGACCTTGTTCTGGTTGACTTTGGCGTTGTTCTTAGCCTTTCGTCGAGCCATTGCTCGTCGACGGGCATCAGAAGCAGAAACAGGGTCTATATTAATGGGAGTCGATTCAGGAGTAGATCTACCTGACTTGGAAGTCGGTCCTGGAGATGCAGAGGATTTTTGCTTGTTGTTTCTTCTTGTAGGAGCAGGAATTGTATTCATGATAGGGGAGATAATTGGTGGTTTCATTGGGGTGGGCTGTTTGATGTCAGCAAGATCAGCGTCATTAAGAAGGTCGTCTTCGAGATATTGGCCTGCCATTCCTAATTTATTTTTGAGATTTTGTTTTTGATGTTTCAAACGAGCTATTGGATCTAAGTCCTGGAGAGGGTCATCGTACTCTTTTCCTGCCGAGCCAACTAATTTTCCACCATGGCGAAGAACGTTTTTTAAGTCAAAGTTGGCAAATAAAAGGAGGTTATTTTCCGTCTCAGACTTGGGTGTTGATTCGAGTTTAATGTCTGGATCAGGTTTGATTGTGACTTCGTGGCCATTTTCGTCTAGTTCTTCAATAGTGTTTGGGTTCCATTTAGGTGTATTTGCAACTATTCCACCAATAGCTCTGGCGGCGGCGATTCTAGTGTCCCATTTCTTTGATTTGAGGTAAGGAAAAACTCTGCCGAGGAGATTGAGAAGGTCTTCAGGGTGGGCTTTTTGGACATCGGCAAGTTGATCTGCGGCGGTGTTTCGCACGAATGCTGAAGAGCCAGTATCGAGAAGTCTAGATTAGAGTGTTAGTATGCATGGAGGGGTACAATATAGAATTTGAGAAAACTAACAATACTAATCTATCTAGTCTAAAGGGGAAAAGTTAGTTATTATGTTCCAGTGATGAGAATGTAGTAGTATACATACCTTGACATGATTCATTTCCAAGAGATGATTTATGCTGAAGAAAAATACGCGGGTAAAAACGCGTTGAAAATGAAAAAAAAAGTTAAAAGTTTAATGTTAGTATAAAATGGCTGCTAACATGACGGATAAGTCGGGGAGTGGGATGGAAGCGCAAGTGTAGTAATATATGTGCGTATTGGGGAGGTAGTGGAGTAATAGAGGATGAAAAATAGGCTGTGAAAGAATTAGGGGTTTGATATTGCGAGTCGATGATTATTACTGCTATTGGGGGAGGTAAGGGATGATTATAGGAATGAAGTTTGTGGTAATATATGGAAATAGATGTAGATATAAAATTTTATATGTATGTGATTTTAACTTCTGGGCTGTTGGTCGACAATAAAGGTAAGAAAAAATAGACGCGATGGCGAGGTAAGGGTTTTTGAGGAGGAGGGGGAATTAAAAAAGTTGAGAAAATGAAAAAAAAGTTGTAAAAAGTGAAAAAGGCGAAAAGAGCGTTACTATATATATTTATATACATTTATAGAGATGTTTGGTGGATTATTTTGTACGTGGAAAAAAAAAAAAAAAAAACTATGTGAAAAAGTTTTGTATGGCTGGGTGGAGTTGTGTAAGTTGGGAGAATAGAAAACAAAAATAAAATTTAATATGAAAAATAACAAAAAATTAAAATACCATGAGTATATGAAAGTGCCTATTTTTTTCATGTTTAGATATTTCGCTGGTATATATTTACTGAAATTGCTTTGAAAAATCTGCTATGAAATGGTGATGGACGGTCCGCAACCTTCTATATCCAACCTTGAGTATGCTAAGCTTTTTGTAGGAAAAGTTACATTAGAGTTGTAAAGGTAGGGTAATGGGGGTTGTTTTCTTTGGTGTTTTTTGTGTTTTTGTAATTTGGCGTTTTGGTAAATTTTAGACATGTGATTGGCTGAGTCGTGGGTTGCTACGGAAATCGGAGACGTCAATTTGTGCTCATTGGTCACATGATAGTGTTTACGGTGTTTGTAATATATTTGTCATAATGTGATATAAACATGACACATGATTAAGTAATGTATTGGTACAAGCTCTGCTCCCATGCTCAAATCTTCCCAGCAATACAACCAATAAGTTGTGCTCTGAGTTCAACTAACTCAGATGGAACGAAAATGTTAATCAAATATGAATGTTAGTTTGGTCCCATAGAATTATTATCGTGATAAAGTTTTAGATAAATATTGTGATTAAATTAAATCCATGACATTTTCTATGATTAACATTCATCCCATCCATGATGATGTCACTGGTTACGAAGCATCAGCAACCAATCATCATCGACCTTGCTAGTGCCCCAAATGAATCCACCTATATTAAATGAAATTTCAACTGTAACGCAGTCATAATAAATCAACTATGAAATAAAACGATATTTTATAAAACGATTAACATACTTGGAATCAATCAAGCCTTTCTCAATAATTCTCTCTTCAACTTCAAAGCCCAATTCCATGAAAATTGATCTCACACTTTTAACATTGAGCAAATAAAATTGAACTAATTTGAAATGGGTTATATCTTTTCATGTAAAACATCAATTCAATTTCTAATTGGACACTTAGGGCATTGACTTAACAGTTACCACGCTGAATACTGGTTAACCTCTTATTTAACCTCTGACTTTAACCTGTCATGGATTTGGATTTGAAATTGGCTGTGCTAACTCTTTCATTCGCACGGATTCCATAAGCGCCGAAATTAATCATAAATATAATCATGAAATTAATCATAATCATAATCATAAAAAACGAACATAAACTGCCTTAAACCCGTTTCAAAATATAATCATAAAAGTAATCATACATATAGTCATTAAAATTATCATGAAATTTTCGAGCTTTGTATTTTTTTTTTTCTCTTTCAAAATTTTCAAGATAAACAACCAGAAAAAAAAAAATAATAAAAAACCAAAAAATAGTCATCAAAATTGCTCTTTTATACATATTTATATAAATCTTCTCCTCCCCCGACCCTCTCTTTTCTTATCCATCTTTCCCCTCCTCCACTAAAATCACAGTTTCTCCATCACTCTACTCATAATGTGCGAAAATCACGAAGCAAACGGTGAGACCTCTAACGGTTCTAACACCATCGAAGACAAGGTCCCCGTTGGACAAGCTATTTCCACTCGTAATCCTTACGGACCTCACCCAGGCGATTTTCTGTCAAATGTTTCTAACTTTCAACTGATCGAGTCAACACTCAGAGAAGGTGAACAGTTTGCCAATGCATTTTTTGATACCGCTAAGAAGATTGAGATTGCCAAAGCTCTCGACGATTTTGGTGTAGACTACATTGAGCTTACCTCGCCTGCTGCTTCTGAGCAGTCCCGCTTGGACTGTGAGGCTATCTGCAAACTTGGACTTAAGGCCAAGATCTTGACCCATATTAGATGCCACATGGATGATGCCCGTATGGCTGTGGCCACTGGTGTTGATGGTGTCGATGTCGTTATTGGAACTTCCCAATACCTGAGACAATACTCTCACGGAAAGGATATGAACTACATTGCCAAGTCAGCCGTCGAGGTCATTGAGTTCGTTAAATCACATGGAATTGAGATTCGATTTTCCTCCGAAGACTCTTTCCGATCAGACCTCGTTGATCTGCTCAACATTTACCGCACAGTTGACAAGATTGGTGTTAACCGTGTTGGTATTGCTGATACAGTAGGATGCGCTAACCCCAGACAAGTTTTTGAACTTGTTAGAACTCTCAGATCTGTTGTTTCTTGCGACATTGAATGCCATTTCCACGATGACACTGGTTGTGCTATTGCCAATGCATATACTGCCCTGGAGGGTGGTGCAAGACTCATCGATGTCTCAGTTCTGGGTATTGGTGAGAGAAACGGAATCACTCCTCTTGGTGGTCTTATGGCCCGTATGATTGCTGCCGACCGTGACTACGTTCTTTCCAAGTACAAGCTTCACAAGCTGAGAGATCTTGAGAACCTGGTCGCTGAGGCTGTCCATGTCAACGTTCCTTTCAACAACCCCATTACTGGTTTCTGTGCCTTCACCCACAAGGCTGGTATCCATGCCAAGGCTATCCTGGCAAACCCCTCTACATACGAAATCCTGAACCCTGCTGATTTCGGTCTCACTCGATACATTCACTTTGCAAACCGTTTGACTGGATGGAATGCCATCAAGTCGCGTGTTGATCAGCTTAACCTACAACTTACTGACGATCAATGCAAGGAAGTCACATCCAAGATTAAGAAGCTTGGTGATATTCGATCTCTTAATATCGATGATGTTGACTCCATAATTAGAGATTATCATGCAACTGTCGGAACTCCTAGTCTTAAGCCCCTAGATGATAGTGAGCCTCCTGCCAAGAAGGTTAAGACTGACGAAGATGCTGCTACTGCTGCTGCTGATGAGCCGGTCCCTGAGGTTGCTGCTTAAAATGTATTTATTCAGTATATAAAAGAACAGAACAACCCGACAATATACAAAAGACTTTTTTTTTTTTTTTTCAAATCTGGGGTATGACACTTTGATTTGATTGAGAATCTCCACACTTTTTGGTAAAACAATATTCATTTGTAATTAGACTATTATAGTTTTTCAGACAGTCTAATTGCAACACTGGATGCGACGAACTTAAAATACACCGATCGTATGTATGTAAATTGAAGGTTATTTGGGTTTTATGATAACCCAATATCTCCATAATATTAAAAAGAACACAATACATAATGATACCAGAGATTTTTAATCATGAATGCTTAAAAATAAGAAGCTCTACCAGAACAGACTAAATAAAATAAACTCTTTTTCAATACACATAGTCTCAAGTTTCAATTTTAAATAATTTGGAAATACGTATAACTTTATAATTCAAACATGAATAAAAATCAAATATACAGTAACCTGTTGAATAAAGGCCATAGTATATATATACATGAATTAAATATTGTATATACTTAAAGGACTAAACCCAGTACAATTCGTTTGCAATACCATTGTACATTTTGTATTTGTCAACTTATTTTCTCGTAAATTTTTTTAAACTCAAACGAAATAAATGGATGTGAGTGAACAATAAACTATAAACCATAATGGATCACAATTACTCTTCTACTTCGTATTTAATGAATTTCGAACCAAATATCAAAGTTTTCAACCATACCTAATACTTAATCCGCGGTTTATATAAGTAGTGCCTACCAGAAATATCAAAGACTATAGCTAATTTTATTGCAAGGTAATTCAATCGATTTTTTGTACTTCAGTGTTGTAAGAACCCTCTCCAAGATATCAACTTTGATATTGCCATATTAAGGTACTTACTTAAAATATTCTATTTCTTCTCTCTTCAAGTAACACTTATGAACCAACCTGACATTGCAAAATATATACACGCCGTCTCAACAAATCTAGCTGATAGCCAAGTTGTATAAAGATGAGTCATTGAGAAAATGTTATTCAAGGTTAAAAAGAGATATGTGACAACCGAGGGATTCGAACCCTCGCCTCCGAAGAGATAGGAACCTTAATCCTACGCCTTAGACCAACTCGGCCAGATTGCCTGAACATGTTTTGAAATTGAAAATTGACAAATTCAAAAGAATGGAAAAAGATGAAAGGTTTTTATAAATTTCATTATCTCACCACAATTTAAGTTGCCTTTTGTTTCATAAAAGTTATACAATGCCTTCTGGGTAAGCACTTCCGAACGAACGGAGCACACCAGGTCACTTGCAACTGTGGGGATGAACAGGAGAAAACTGTTGAACACATGCTTGTAAGCTGTCCCAATCTCGAAGGACCACGAGAACTATTACGACAAGTTTCACCTGCTTTGGATCTTTCAAAGCTCCTTAATAGCAAAGAAGGGCTACAGGCTACTGT
>JAJLWW010000188.1:0-33575 GCA_030570935.1 Geotrichum klebahnii
TAATTATGATCTCCCTCCTGAGGCCGATCAGTACCTCCATCGTGTTGGACGTGCTGGTCGTTTCGGTACCAAAGGTCTTGCCGTCTCTTTTGTGTCTACTGATGAAGACCAACAGGTTCTTAACAAGATCCAGGAACGATTCGAAGTCAATATTCCAGAGTTCCCCGAGGAAGGTGTTGATCCCTCGACATACATGAACTCATAAATAAATAAATACTTGATGTAGTATAATGTAATTTTAATGGAGTAGTTTGATTGGCTATAATTTATGAATTTTTAAATTCAGTAATTTCAAAGTTGGAACCTGGTTTTCAAATGGACCATTATTATTGGCCGTGAAATTTTTCAGCATATGAAATTGGGTCTTTCGGAATTGTAAATTTACAATTTGAATTTAGAACCATAATAAATACTTTCTATACCATATACTTGAGACGGAATAACAGCCATGAATAAAATTTTTAATTTTCAATACCGTAGTCCTTATTGGCTGTTTTGATAACAACGTTGAAGCCAGGATGAAAAAATATGACTATAATTACACTTGGGATCCCAGTTTTTCAACTGGAATTTTTAATTTTTCTTTAATATTTCTTGGTTTCTTTGATATAAATTTCTTAATTCCTTTTATTCCTTAATTTGTTGTTGTTGTTGTTCATTTCCTCTGTATATAAAGCATAATGGAGTCTCTCGCTCGTCAGTCTAAGGCTTTGTGCCCATTTTTGCATCGGACCACATCCTCGACCCTGAGGTCAATATCGGCCAAGTCTAAGCTCATTAATGTAGCTCATCAGTGCCCAGTTATGGGCCAAGCTTTGGAAATCCAGAGTTCCAAGTGCATGTCGGGAAAGCGTAACTACTCTACCAAGATAGCTGCTACACAACGATCTGCATCTACCCTAAGAGAGGTTCAAGACAATATCACGGAGATGGTTAAGGCAAAGGAGCTGTTTTTGCAACAGCAGCAAAAGCACGCAGAAGCTCAGCCGGCCAACTTTTCACCCACTGAAGGGCCTGGATATCAGTATGAAAATGTTTACGAGGCCGAGTTGAATCGGAAACGTGGAGACAAGTCATACCGCTACTTTAATAATATCAACCGACTGGCAAAGAAATTCCCTCTGGCACACCGTGCCTCTGAGAAGGATCAGGTCACCGTGTGGTGCGCCAACGATTACCTCGGAATGGGGAGTAACAAGGAAGTTATTGAAGCCATGCATCAAACTATTGACAAGTATGGAGCTGGAGCTGGAGGTACCCGAAACATCGCTGGACATAACAAGCACGCACTAGAGTTGGAGGCTTCAGTGGCCGACTTACACAAAACAGACGCCGCTCTGGTTTTTTCATCATGTTATGTTGCCAATGACGCCACACTCTCCTTACTGGGTAAAAAATTACCTAATCTGGTTTACTTTTCTGACGAGATGAACCACGCTTCCATGATTGAAGGAATCCGACACTCCGGTGCCAAAAAGGTTATTTTCAAGCATAATGATTTGGTTGATTTGGAAACCAAACTCAAGCAGTTCCCCAAGTCTCAGCCCAAGGTTATCGCATTTGAATCAGTATACTCCATGTCGGGATCAATTTCTCCGATTGAAGCTATTTGCGATTTGGCTGACAAGTATGGTGCTCTTACCTTCCTCGATGAGGTTCACGCTGTTGGCATGTACGGTCCTCATGGCGCTGGTGTCGCTGAACACTTGGACTTTGAAACTCACGCTACAGGTGCTCCTTTGAAGGAAGACCGCAAAGCTGATGTCATGAGCCGCATTGATATTTTCACTGGTACCTTGGGTAAGGCTTATGGATGTGTGGGAGGCTACATTGCTGGTTCCAAGAATTTTATTGACTGGGTTCGATCATACGCCCCTGGTTTCATCTTCACCACTTCGCTGCCTCCTGCTATCATGGCTGGAGCCACTGCTGCTGTTGAATACCAGAAGAAATCCATGGATGAGCGTGTCGCTCAGCAAACCAACACTCGGTATGTCAAGGACAAGCTGGCTGAAATTGGCATTCCTGTAGTCCCCAACCCATCTCATATTGTCCCTGTTCTAGTTGGCAATGCTGAAAAGGCCAAGGAGGCTTCTGATCTGCTCATGTCCAAGTATGGTATCTACGTACAGGCCATCAACTATCCTACAGTTCCTATTGGCCATGAGCGTTTGCGAGTGACTCCTACACCTGGTCATAACAACAAGCTTGCCGATGAGCTTGTTGCAGCCTTGGACGACACATTTACCGAGCTGGGTCTGTTGCGCGTTGCTGACTGGGCCGAACAGGGTGGTCGTTGTGGTGTTGCTGAGCGTGGCTCTGACGAGATTGTTCCTATTTGGACCCCTAAGCAATTGACTCATGAATCCAAGTAATTTAATTTAATATAATAGATAGTAAAATGCGAGCAAGCAATGTATATGTGATAGTTTTTTTTTATAAATTCTACAAAGATGGTTTTTTTTCTGTTTGTGTAGTGAATTTTCGGGTATAAGAAGTAGATTATGTGGAGTACTGGTCCACGTTTGTGACACAATTCCAGGTCAGCCATGGTTGATCAATGTTATACAAAACTTATTATATTGTTTAGCATATACTTGGTAAAATAATATACATAATTTCTAGATAAATCGAGCAAAGCCAAGTTGAGCCAAGTTTCATTAAGCTCATTTATGTGTAGGTTTAGTTGAGTTTACAACCGATTGATCGTAGCACAGTATAATAAGATATTAACACTCTATAATATTTCGTTGAACTCTTTTTATTTAAAATGTTCGTTGTTAGTATTACTAGATACATTTAAATTTAAATTTTCTTTTCTTGTATACAATTCTGTATTCTTTTGTTGGTAATCTGTTTGTATGTTTTTTTCATTACTGGAAATACATGAAATGAGAGTATGACTGTATTCATGAACTCCAAATGATACAATCTACAACTTTTGAAATTGAATAGTATTTATATACTCTTATAACCAACTTTTAAAAAGACTTAAAGATTATGCGAAAGATAGGTTGTTTGGTTTTTATGTTAGGTAAATACCCGAGATATGCAATACGTATCTTAAGCTACTTAATAAACAACTTTCTCACAAACTTTGATAGTTATTTCCTACTACATTCTTCTTTTCTATTTACCAGATTCCTACAAGTTCAATTATTGAGCTAAAAAACAGATTTTGTTTATTATATACATGTAATGTGATGAAGAGTTATGTGAGTGTTGTGTGTGAGTATGAGGTTAATAGTGTATGTATGCTTCATTTGCACACCTCATAAGCTACCATTAATTTCCCACGCCTGGTGCATTTCCACCTTGATTCTTATAAATCTCTCTAGCCATCGCCTGTGACTTTTTCTCTTGTCTAATCTTAAACCTGCACTGCTCCCATGATACAGTTGACCCAATCAAAAACCCAGCCATAGCCCAGTTCATTGCTCTAGGCATGGCTGAACGTGTTGAAACCAAAACTGCAAATACAACACCACCAACTGTACCGCCTGTCAGGATAGATTCTCTGAAACATGGGATTTGGTGCAGCTTTGCAAAGTCGTCTGGTTTTAAAGAAGAAATGACAGTTTGAAAGTAGCTTTTATTGTTGTTATTAGTAGGAGATCCAGGTTGTTGTGATGGCGGTTGTTGGTTGTTGGCATAGTCGTCAAACTTTGGTGGCAGTTCATCTAGAAATTTTTGTTCTTGAGGGAGCGATGACGGAGGTATTGTCTTGTCCTCGTTGTTGGAGGATGATTTAGAAAATGGCCATACCATTGTAGTAGGTGATGTAGTTAATGATGAGAATGTTAAATCACAGACTTATATTGAAAGCAATGGAGAACCCCATGGGATGATTGATTTGATTGAGTATGAAAAAAAATCGAAGGCCCGATGTAGGGAGGGTAATACACTTGCGGTGTTTGAATGACAGATATATTATTAATGATGACATACCATTAATAACCATTGACTCATCATTATTTATAATCAAGGCTATGAACGGAGCGTTATAAAACGAATATTTCCGAAGGTCTAGGGTTGATTTATTTCCAACGCTCTGATTGGTTTATCACTTGTATGGTTATCTTTGATAGTTTCCCAAAACGGTAATTCTCTATACCAAAAAGCTAAAAGGAAATCTTACATCCAAAATTTTCGTTATCTCTAAGACTACATACACCAATTGTACCAGGTGTAGGCAGAAGGCTGTCTGAAGCGAGATTTACTATGAGGATAATCCAGATATGTAGAGAAAATATAAAATATCCTTCATTTCCCTTCTTTTCCACAAATTTCTGTAAATTTATTTTGATATGAGACTTCACCTACTTTCACTTTACCCTTGTTTTTAACTCAGATCAGTACTTGAGAATATTACCATTATCAGCACTAACGAAAAACCTAATATCGAAGAAAACATCAACTATGCGAAATATTCAGTCATAACAACTAACTGCCATACCAAAACTCATCCACTACTCATTCGACTATGCTGGTACATTTCTACAGCTTGACATCTTTAGTAAGTACTTTGGAGACTGTCGAATATTCCAGTCTACCATTCTAAATCTTGAAAAGTCTAGAACTTTTTTTCAAAAGAATACCCCTACCCACATTACCATGGTTACACAAGTGGCGTTTACATAGTAGGTCACATGGGAGTTCAGCGGAGGGTGACACCGACAGTGTGACCTTATTGAGTCTTTTAAGAGATTCAGCCTTTAGTCCTTTTTTTAGTCCTGGGTCCTTTAGTCATTTGGAGTAGTGAATCCGTTTGTGAACCATCTGGACCGAACCAGTTGAGTTTAACTAGGCGGGTCTTTTGTTATTATTTTTAATATCTTTATTTTTAATACGTCTTTGTCATTATGAGTGTTTTTTTTTCTTTCAGCAAATGGCAACAAAAAAAAAAAAGTGGCCAAATGGACAAGTGGACAAGTGGAAATGACCAGAGTCACCGACAAAATGACGAAGTTGCTTGCAATATTCACTACGAGTAGCGAAATTGTCTCCACGATTTGAAAATTTTCTTGTTGAGTTTTCTTGGTTTATTATTTATTCTTTTCTCGCCTGTTAAAATTTTTATTTCATTTGTACAACGATACCTTGTTAGACCGATATCCCCTCCTGCCCCCCAACGCCCATCCAACTACCGCCAAAAGGCCACCAAAAGGCCTAAAGTGTATAATTTCCTCCGCTTTTTTTTAATAGTCTTAACCTCGCTAAGACAGTAATACCTTCTAGAACGATACCCCGTGTTTTTACCCAGTCCCACACCTCCTCCCAATGTTGTCTACCCTGGTAGTCTACGGAGGTGAATTTCCTTTTTAGGCAGTGTCCCCGACAGACAGTAGCAAATAAAGTTTTTACATTTTTTTCATTTTCTCTCTTTCTTTTCTTTTTCTTGCCAATTCAAACATTTTCTTGCATTTTCTTTCATTTTTCTTGTGGTGGGTTATTTTTGTTTTTTCTCACTTGGCGGCAAATGACCACAAAGTGATGCCATCGATGACTGAGAGAATCAAACACCAAGAAATTAAACAACAAGAATTAAAAAAAAAACAAAAAAAAACAAAATCTACATTATTAACATTATTAACATTATTAACATTATTAACAGTTAAATAAAAATTCATTTTTGAAAACAAATACCCGTTTTCAGTTTTAATATAAATTCTCTGTCTCCTCCATGTTTTAATTTTTTCTTTTCATCATCATCAACAACAACATCTTCTCATCTCTAGAAATCTTCTAAGCCTTCTATTCCAAGTTTTTACTACTTGCAGTTCTTAAATCAACCACACTCAACCCAAATCTACAAATCTCCACATAAAAATGGTTCTTACTGGTCGCGGCGGATACGGCAACTACGTGCCCTCTCCCAAAATCACTGCTAAGGAGTCTCCCGACTCTCCTGAGCTAGCTGCTCAGCGAAGCATTCCCTACACTCCTGCTCCTATTCAGCACTTCACTTCTCCCTCCCAGACTTTCACTGCTGGCCGTGGTGGATTCGGCAACAAGCTCCCTGTCTCCAAGATGCACACCATGACCCCCAGCGAATACCTCAAGGAAGTCCAGGATGCCATGGACGTCGAACCCACTCGCTACGCTGTTGGCCGTGGTGGCAGAGGCAACATTGTTGACAAGTCCAAGCGCACTCAAAAGACTTCTCTTGAGAAGGAAAACACACTCTCCACTGTCTTCTCTGTCCCTGCTTTCTCTCGACGACGCAGCAATGACGGTTCTCGCAAGTCTGAGGACTCTGAGGGTCTCTGGTCTAAGCTACGCACCACTCTTTCTCACAACTAAATGCATCTATCTCATGCTATAGAGTCACACCAACCATGTCTCCTCTTTTTAAATTGACATCAGTTGGTTTTTCTATTTATTTTTTATTTACGACCTGTTGTTTTATTGAATGAGTTTATTTTACGAAACCTAAAAAAAAGTTTTTGTCTGTTAGTTTAGTTTTTATTATTTTATTTTGTTATTTTATTTTATTTAATTGATTGATTTTTTTTTAAAATTACTTATTTCTTTTAATTTGTCTTTAGCCTGAAACTGTGGTATTATCGTATTCAAAAGTTTTACATGGGTTTGTGAATTATGGCTCGATTTGTAGATGAAATATATACAATATATATAAAGTATGATCACAAACTAGTACACTAGAATTCGTCATTATTCAACCTCTTTTCAAGTACATCCCGTAAAGAAAGATTAAAATCAACACCTTGAAAATAAGCACCCCACACTAATAACAAGACCAATATAACGATTCCAGCTCCATACATTACAATGTTCATTGCAGCCTGCTGGGAATAAACCATCAGCTCATCCGGAGTCTTTTGTTCAAACGGAGTTTCTCTTGGACAGTGTGCGGTAATAAAATGAGTGAGGTTATGGCATCTCGAGTCTAGTTCTGAAGAAGGATTAGGTTTAGAAAGTGATGACGAAGGCGATGATGACGATAACGCCAACTGCCGCTTGTTATGTAAATGAATCTTGTGTACTTGGTCCTTGAAAGTTGTATATACACCAATCCGAGTCTGACATTCTAAACTCAGTTTAGCAAGCAAGCCAGGACGGCGAAGCAGCGGCAGCTCACCTCCTGAACTGGCTGCTCCTGATAAACTGTTACCAAACACCAGTTCTAACATAGCAACGGCTAAAACCTGCTGAAGCGCACAAAGTCGCAGTAAACTGGGCTCGACTATATTGTCAAGATAAGCAAGTACATGTTCAACATATGCTAAGGCGTGTATAGTAAGTGTAGTAAGAGTAGGTTTAGCAGCTTTGTCTGTCGAACTTGAAGGTTGAACTATATCACCACTACTGCTATTGGCACTCGTGCCTGAAAACTGTAGTGGATCAATTTCGCCTTTACCAGATTTGATATTCTTTTGAAACACAAGAATATTACTTGTCTCTTGTAAAAACAAACCGACTGAATGGTGGACTTGTGGGTGTTCAGAAAGCACAGCGTTCGCAAATTTAGGTATAATTGCCAACCTGGTAAGTCCTTCACTTACCAGTTCTGATGTCATTAAACTGTACCCATATTTGCTGCCGTCATTAAGTGAAGATTTGGTGTCCGTTGTACTTTGAACTTGGTCATTTTCTGTATTAAGAGAATCTGCCATCCTGGCAATGATCCCTTGAACAACCTCTAAAATTACTGTTTGGTACTCTGCTTTCAGGAGACGGAACTCATTAATAACCTTATCAAGTTCAGCAACCACAACAACTCGCGAGTCCTTGGTTACATCTACCTCAAGGCCACTTAAATCCCAGTAATTCCTATCCTGAGAAAGACTCTTGCCAACCAAATTCAACAATACTGCTTTCTTTTCAACTGGTATCTTCATCGCTCCGTCACTTTGAATCGTTTCTAAAGCTCCAACCAAGATATACAAAATGGCAACTGCATTTCTAAGCTCAGGGTTCAGCTGTTCAATAACTTCACACACCGACAAAGATAAAGGCAAAAAGGATAATTTAATCAACTTTAAAAGTTTGTAGCATCGTTGTAAATTCGGTGATTCAGTTTCTGGTGTTCTGGGGTACAAAGCTGATGAGAACAGCTTGCTTTAAAACCAAAAGCCCTCCTTGTTAGCAATTGAAGATGAAAGAGTGGACAGTTTATACACCTGAATACCTTTGAATTGTAGCTTTCAGCTCTGATGGATGTAAAGCGAAGTCTATTAATGAACCCATGACGATAGATAATACTTATAAAAATCACAAATAAGTTTATAAACCCATGAAATCAAATCGAATCACATTGAAAAAAGTGAAGAAGTCAATAATTCAAATCGCTGACAAATGATGACACATTGATTACAAAATTTATTCTTTCAATTTACTCCTTGGAAGACTGCAACTGCCCCATTTCTCGCCTTCTTCAGATAAGCAGCAAGTCCTCCAAACACTAACACTTCCTACCTTATTTCTTTTACCCTTAAAAACACTCCTCCATTTCACTTTTCAAATATGTCGGGGTCTTCAAGGAAAAAGCTTCTGCTCATGGTACGTTTATAAGCACAAACACAAATCCGTGATAATTCATTCCACTAACAATTTTGCACAAAATTAGGGCCGCAGTGGTTCAGGCAAAAGTTCAATGCGAAGCATCATTTTCAGCAACTACTCGGCTTTAGATACACGTCGACTAGGCGCGACAATAGATATCGAGCATTCACATCTCAGGTTCTTGGGCCATATGACATTAAACCTCTGGGATTGTGGTGGACAAGACATTTTCATTGAAAATTATTTTTCAACCCAAAGAGACCATTTATTTCGAATGGTCGAAGTGCTTATCCATGTATTCGATGTTGAAACCAGAGAAGTTAAAAAAGACATTGAAACGTTTACGAAATGTCTAAGGCATCTCCGAGAGTTTTCACCCGATGCTAAAGTGTTTGTGTTGGTTCATAAAATGGATTTAGTTCAAAGTGAGAAGCGAGATGATGTGTTTCGACAAATGATGAAATACCTTGAAGAGCATTCAAGCCCTTATGGGTATAAACTGACCGGATTTCCGACATCTATTTGGGATGAGAGTTTGTTTAAAGCTTGGTCCAGTATCGTGTGTTCGTTAATTCCAAACATGATGCTATTCCAAAAACATTTACAGAATTTCGCCGATATCAGCGAAGCTCAAGAAGTCGTTTTATTTGAACGAACTACGTTTCTAGTCATTTCACATGTTTCGCCATCACACAAATCTACTAATGCATCGGCAACTGGTGCTTTAACGCAGCAACGTGAGGACCGATTAGATCCAAAGCGATTTGAAAAGATTTCAAATTATATCAAAACCTACAAACAAAGCTGTAGTAAAATGAGGTCTCAGTTACAAACGTTTACTTTGCATGGAGTGAATTGCTCGGCTTATATTGATAACCTTACGAATAATACTTTTATCATGGTTGTAATGCCACCTGCTTCGCAACTCACAACCGATGTGAATGGAAATTATATTTCTGGCGATATGGATGGTAATACCATCATCACTAATATCAAGGGTTCAAGGGAGTGGTTTGAAAGGATTGAACTTGCTAATGAGTAGAATAAAAGTATTTCTAATAATAATAATTATGTACAAAAATTAAAAGTTAATTGTAATTAGAGTCTAAGGGGTGATTTCGTTTCTTCTATTTGGGAGCAGCAGCGACAGTCTTTACAGCCCGCTTGCCAATGTTGAAGCCCCATTGCTGAAGCTGCTTGACCAGTTTTGGAGTGATTGCAGCGGTCAAAGGTACACGAATGAAAATCAATGATTTGTGTAAAGCGTAAGCGAGGCCAAACTCAGTCAACAGAGTGGGATTGAAATATGATTTCCAGCCTCCAACTTCCACCTCCTTGTCAGATTCGCTAGCGAGAGGAGTCTCAGTTTCTAGGACCACAACTTCTTCAGGTTCAGTTGAGAATCCCAGGAACTTCTTAACGCTATTTTGCATTTCTGTGATTCGCTCTTGCCCCATGGAATGAACTAACAAGAACGATAGTGGTAGATCGACAAACGAGATAGCAAGGTATACGCCTAATGCTGAGTAGCCATACTTTGTCATGAGGTATTTGATACCTTTCTTGGGTGCTTCTTGTTTAGCGCCACCACTGCTACTGCTGGCTGTTTGTTTGATGGTGGCTTCCTGTAGTAATCGACTACCTGGCTTGGTGTGGAAAAGCATACGACGGACCGTAACTGGTCGCGCAAACTGCAGTCGTTGAAGTCTCTGTAATCTTAGCATGTTGAAGGGTATATAGGATATTAGTTGAATGGTGAGAAAGAAGGAAGGAAGTGAAATGGAAATCGATTTCTATGAGAACTGATGTCAACTCCGTAGTGCGGTTTTAATTTTTATTTTATTTTTTTGGTTTTTATTTTTATTTTTTTCATCGTCAGCATTCGATCGACTAATTTTACTACTCCCACCCACAGCAGACCATTAACTCCGTAGTGAGTATATTTCAGAATTTACTTATAGTCCACGATATTATTGATATTATTGATATTATTGTTTCTCTCTAACGTCTCTTAGCTTCTTTTCAATTTATAATTTCAAGTCCTTGGTACTCCATTTAGGCTGTCTTTTCTCCATAAATGACCGGAGTCCTAAAACTCTTATTAGTAAATCATTCTATCGTTTCATCAAACATGCATACCTTCCAAGTAATTGTCGGACTCAAAGAGCACCATAGCTTCGTTCTCCACATTGCTCCTTGTAGCCTCATATAAAGACAGTTTTGTATCTTCGTAGCCCTTTCGAATTCCCCGATGTGACACATAAATTGCTTCAGGGGCTCCTAGTACAATTGACTTTGCTAGACCTAGAGATACTTCTTGTAGCTCTTCCAAGGTATCTACCACTCGATTAACAATTCCCCACTGCTCAGCGCGTGCTGCTGTCACAGGTTCAGCAACTAGCGCTAATTCATTAGCTTGCTGAAGAGACAGACTTCTTCCTAGACGGGGTAGGGCTCCAGCTAGTGCCACGACGCCTTTGCGTACTTCAGGGAGAGAAATGGTAGCTGACCGTAGAGCCACTACCAAGTCACAATTGAGCAAGGTCTCAGTCCCACCACCATAAGAGGGACCATTAAGGGCTGCGATTATTGGTTTCTTGCTCGATCGGTTAGAAATTCCTAGAAACCCTGCCTCCATAATGGCTTTGTTTACCGCGTCGCCTGGATTCTGAAGCCATTCTTCAATCGGTTAATATTAAAACGAAATTGCATTGATATACGAACCTTTCAGGTCAGCCCCAGCACAAAAAACACGACCTGCTCCTGTTAAAATGGCTACTCGTAATGCGCTCAATTTCTCAAATTTGGTCCAAAGCTCGTCAAACCCAGCATGGAGCCTCGGAGGAATGCAGTTTAGCTGCTTAGGTCTATTAAGGGTCACCCTTACAATCTCGGCATGGTCTCCCAGGAACTCCAGAATCACAGGAAGTTCATGGTCATTCACGACTTGGTTCAATTCGTCTCGCGCTGTCATTTTGAAGTTGAATGATGATGATGATGATAATGATAATACAACAAAATAAAAAGCAATAAATATAATAAAAACAAGAAAAATCTAAAGAAAAATGAAGCCGAGCGAGAGTATATATACATTGATATTACCGTCCATCAGATAACACCTCGGTGCTTGGGATTGTGTAATTATGTTGAATATTACCCCACACAAAAGTTTAAAAAAAAAAAAAATATCGGTTGGTGATGGAATTATAACAATTTATAAAATTCACAGATTTTGCTCTCGGTAACAAACTCTTTTTTAATTTTTTAATTTTCATTTTTACTTTCCCCACTGACATTCACGTCATTATCTTCATTTCAATACTCTTCACAATGACAGATAAATACTCCCAGTTCAATGAGTTATCAGTATCTTTCGCGGCTCCTAGAGTTCTTCACGTTCAGTTCAACAAACCTAAAAAACTCAATGCCGTAGGAGAAAAGACATGGCGTCAGTATCGCAAGGTTTTTGAAACCGCTGGAAATGATCCGAACGTCGCTGCCATTATTGTCAGTGGACAAGGTCGTGCTTTCTGCTCAGGACTTGATTTGACCGATGCCGGATCTGTCATGGGCATGGAAGATCTGGACGCTTCTCGCCGGGCGATTCGACTTAAACCCTTTATCAAAGATTTCCAACAAGCTATCAAAGCCGCATATGATATTAAAAAACCAGTGATTGGTGTTGCTCATGGTGTGTCGTACGGCCTGGCAATTGACATTTTATCTAATGTTGATATACGCTTTGCCACCAATGGAACAAGGTTTTCAGTTCGGGAGATTGCAATCGGTATGGCAGCAGATATCGGATCTCTCCAGCAACTTCCTCGGATAGTTGGAAATCATTCCTGGTTACGCGAGATTGTATATACAGGACGAGAATTTTCTGCCGAAGAAGCGCTTAACCATGGTCTTGTATCTCGAGTTTACAGTACTCAGGAAGAGTCCTTAAATGCTGCAATTGATCTAGCCAAACAGTTTGCAGAGTATTCTCCTGTCGCTTTGTATGGAGCTAAGCACTCTTTGAACTATTCCATTGATCATACTTTGGAAGACGGGCTAGACCATATTGCTGAATTTAACTCGTATGCTATTCAAACTGATCTTGCAGTTGGAATTAGTGCTCAACTAAGCAAAAAGAAGCCAATCTATGGAAAATTATAAATTATCATGTATCTTATGCTTTTACGTTTAGTGTTTTGTTTCAATGGATATTAAATTCATATTCTTACTATACGAGATAAACCTTGGTCATCAATAACTATCATAAATTATAACCTCCGACTATTTGTAAATCCCATGTGAAAAGAAAGAAAAATAAATATAGATTAACGAATAAATAAATAACTTAAAATTTACTTGCGAGCAAAGAAATTTGTAATTTTTGGAGTCTTGTCTGTGCTGGTCTTTGGTTTTTTCTTAGGAGACATTGCTGTGGTTCCAGGTGTGCTAACTTCGCTGCTTTGCTTGCGTTTCTGAGGCTGGTCAACAGGTTGGTTCGAATCAACCTCTGGGGCCTGCTCATTAGATTCAAGAGATTGTTCAGGATTGGCACTAGTCTTTGCGCTTTCAGGCTTATCCTTTGGCCTGAAAAACTGACTTATTGATTGCTTTTTGGCTTGAAACGGCTTGTTCAACGACGAATTGTTATTCTTAGCCTTGCCAACCTCTGGCGACACCTCGTACCATTCCAACTCATCCTTAGTTTGAAGCTTTCCAACGCTGCTCAGCAAGTCATCGAACCACTTCGTTTTTAAATCAATCCATTTCGACATACTACTCACATCACTTATCATTACTGGCATGCGATCATGAAGCCACTTTAGATCGTCTGAGGCGCTTGCTGTGACAATTGTAAAAGTGTACCAGCTCTTCTCGCCGCGTTTAACCTTATTCCAAAGTCCTGCCAGACACAGCATCTGAGAGTCCCGTCGTTTAACGTAATATGGCGTTTTCTTGTTGCCTGTGGGAGATTTGAGCCATTCATAGTAACCTTCGGCAAAAACAATACACCGGTGGCTATTGCGAAACGGAGCCCAAAGCCCGTAGGGCTTTGACAATGATTCAGACCGGCAGTTGAAGGTAGAAAAAGAGTTGCTTATCATTGTACTTGTCTCGAGCCCCCATTTCATGTAATCCACGAAAAAGTCGTCGGCGGCACTACTATCATTCTGGTCTTCTTCAGAATGCACTTCTTGCCTATACACAGCGCTCCATTGACCTGGTGAAGTGTTATATCTATTAAAAAAAAAGAGTTAGATAGAAGATTAAGTGGGATTATCATGATAACGGTCTGCCCAGTGGCAAAACACTTACGAATCATGAGCTCGATGCTCTGGATCTCGAACAGACGTTAGAGCTAACCCTTGCTCTCTCAAACTACCAGACAATTCTTCTTGAGACTGTTGGATGTCAATTTCGTCATTTAATTGATCTATCAAACGAAATCACAAATACTTACAATAGCAAAAGCAAATCTACCACACATGTTGTTCACCAAAAATAAAAAATAAAAAATAAAATAAAATAACAAACCGTAGTAAAGCCAAAAAGTCCAACCATCCTTGGTGGGAAGAAACACACAAATATATACTCTTCGTTCCCACTTTTCTTTTCACTTTACATTTTTACTCTCTTTTGAGACCAAAATAATAATCTTAACATAAAAAGGCTAATTAGTATCACTTTAAAAGCAAAAGCACACAAAAAAATCATGATCCCCCGTGCTGCGATCTTCAGATCAGCTTCTCTGCGTGGCTCTTTGAGAGCATCTAGACAGGCAGCCAACTCAAGCAGCCTGCTGGTTTGCTCCGTCGCAGCCTCCAGAATTCCAAATCATCGACATATTACAACCATGTTTCCTGCTCCAAAAAAGTCCAAGAAGGGCCGATATACCTTGTATACCCTGCTTACTGCTATGGCTTTGACTTATGGTTACTACAAATACACAACTTGGAATAGTTATCCTCCCATTGTCTCGGAGCTGCTACGTATGGGCTTGTCCGCAGAAAACATGCCTGAAGGTGAGGAGGATTACAAAATCGCATTGTACTGCTATTTAGAGGCTTTGGAGGAAGCAGACAAAACTGGATTACATATTCTGAGTGATGAGTATACTGGACTACAGCTCAAAGTTGCCGAAATGTATGAGAAACTTGGGATGATTAACGAGGCTCGGCTCATGTATAGCGAGCTCAGCACTGCTTATATTCAAGCTTTGGCAGACGGCAAGTCAGTACCCAACAAGCTGCGTCCTCACTTGATTCAACGAGGCTTACGTGTGGCTTTGAAAACTGCAATCTTGGAATCAGCCACAGACTCTGAACTCGCAAAAATGAGTTTAGCAGTACATTTGATAATGGCCCAGGACGAAGTGGCCAAAAAGTCCCCGGAAATGGCTAAGCTTATCAAAGGGGGCAATGTTCAAAAGAATTTCAACATTTCACTTTCAGTAGACGGAGGCGCTTCCCACCCTGAACACTATGACGCATGGCAGCCATTCCGAGACGAACTGTTCTACGCCCGAGATATGTTTGTTGCACTTTGCATTGCTACAGGAGATGTTGGTCTTGCAATTCAAACCAAGCTGGCGTCTACAGAATGGATGGCTGTAAGTGGATACGGTAGCAGCGAGACGCTTATGTCCTTTTATAACGTCGGAGCCATTTTCTATCTACAAGCCGAAGAGCTGGAGCTACGTCAGAAACAAGGAAAGCTCGTTAAACCCTCTAATCCCGTTCCTCCTGCTGTTTCTATTAATGACTTGGCTGGCATGTCCATGGCCAACGCCAGTGCATGCTTCACCATGGTTTTGAAGTTGATATCCCAGCTTCCTAGTAAAGTCAGGCGTGAGGGCGATATTGATGATGTTCAAGCTCTGGCTACATATGGACTTGGGGTTATTGCTTTGCATAAGGGAGACCTGCCAAAAGCTTCTGATCTGTTACGAGAGGCTCGTCTAAGAGCTAAAGGATGTGGATATACAGATCTAGTTACGAGTTCTGAAATAGAGCTTGGGAAACTAGATCAACTGACAAAAAAGGGACAAGATCTAGCAGCGGCAGCGGCGGCAGCGGCAGAATCTGTTACAGGTGATGACGATTCAATTAATGTTTCTTCTTCATCGCCTTCTCCTCCTCCAGTGGCATTGAAACCAATTTTACAGTCAAAACAAGAGGAGAAGAATTAACTTTTTAATATTATTAATATTAATCAACATGTGTATGTTTGTACATAGTAGTCTTTAAAAATTATTGTCAAAGTTATAGAATAGAGCAAAGATATTTTTTTTTTCGAAAAACACAAAAATCTAGAAAGTGATTAATGAAATGGTTAAATTGTAAAGCTACATTTGATTGGACCTGAGATATGTTTCTTAAAAGCTTGTACCTGAATCTTGATCTGGAATACATACATATAAAAGCAGAACAATGCTGAATGGATCACTTTCAAATCAAGAACAATGAAACAGAAAATTAACCTGAACATAATTTTGATTTCTGATATTCTTGTATACTTTTTTGGTTTGTGTCTCAATCCCAGAACAGTCTTCCTCCATTATTGAGTTTGTCAATTATGGTTAACTCTAAAACATACCAATTACAAGTAGATACAATTACCAAACCTAGGCCGAACATATTGTATTGTTTACTCTTTGGAACTGGATATTTGATTTAGTGGTTACAGGTCGAGTTGTCTAATGTATATCAAAAAATCAGCCTGCAAGTTTCGTAGATCAACGGGTTTGAAAAATAATTTCCATGCTTTTACGGATGTTTCCTTTTTTGTTTTTTTTACCTTCAATCTACCAAGAAAACCATTACAATTTCTTCATATTTGTGTGTCAATGCTTCGTGATTGTTATTACATATGGTACTTTTGAATTTTTTGTAGTCTCCATTCTTTTTTTTTTGTTAGCATCTATTTTTCCTTCCTTTTTTTCAGTATTACAAACAAATAAATTAGCTGGATTGCATGATTTGCCAAACACGGATCAAGTTATCAGTGTAACCAGCGAAAAGGTTCTGACCATCAGCAGACCAAGCAAGAGAAATAACTTCAGGAGCCTTGGAAGAGGCGGAAGGAAGAACAAAGTCAGGAGTGAGCTCGTCAATAAGAGATCGCTTCTCGAGATCAAAGACCTTGATAGAGCTGGCAGTGGCAGCACAAAGCCAGTATCTGTTAGGAGAGAAGGTCAGAGAGTAGATCTCATCACCGGAAGTAAGGGAGTAAAGGTGCTTGAAGCTGTTAAGATCCCAAAGGATGATGTTACCGTCCTTGCCACCGGAAGCGCAAAGAGATCCATCAGGAGAGACAGTAATGGAGGAAACGTATCCGGTGTGTCCAATGTTGTCGGCAATGAGCTTGGGGTTCTTGATATCCCAAACCTAAAAATCACAAATGTTAGTATAAACAAGATTTCGAGAAAAATTTGCAATAATGTTTAAGGTCACAATGTAGATTAAGAAGAGAGAAAAAGGTATCAGTACTAAGGTGTTAGTTGTCTCATAGGTGTTTCCACCGTCTGAAGTAGCAAATATAAATAGTAGAAACATCATTTAGGAATTGTTCAAAGTGACCTCAAAAAACAAGAAAGGAATCCAAATAATCTTCTTACCTTGACGAGCTTGTCCCAACCAGCAGAGATAACAGCGGCGTACTCCTTCTTCTCATCGGGAGAGAATCTGACGGAAGAAATCCAGTCACTGTGTCCCTTAGCGTCCTGGAAAGTGTACTTGCACTCACCAATGGTGTTCCAGACCTTGATCTTACGGTCACGGCCAGCAGAAACGATCTGTCTGTTATCGGGGGAGAATGAAACAGAGAGAACGTCACCGGTGTGACCAACGAAACGCTGGAGGGTCTTACCAGAGGCAAGATCCCAAAGACGGAGAGTCTTATCCCAAGAAGCAGAGATGGCGTAAGCACCGTCCTGGGAGATGGCAACATCCTCAACAATGTGGGAGTGGCCAGTGAGAGATCTCTTGGGGACACCGTAGGCCTCCTCATCACGGGTACTTTTAACAGTTGTTAGCTTGGTTTATCTCAACGCATGAAAAAAATTTCGCAAGAACTTTTCACTTACAGGTTCCAGATGATCAAGGACTTATCACGGGAAGCAGACAACAGAATATCGGGGTTGCTGCTGGAAGTAGCAAGGGCAGTGACCCATCTATAAAATAACACACTCTATTAGCATTTGATTCAGGTGGTTACTGAAAAAAGAGTTGGTGGATTTGTATATACCCATTATGACCTGAAATTTTTGAAAGCAAAGTTAGTAAATGAACAATAACATCAACAAGAACAATACGGCAGTCCGTTAATAGATCTAGTGCTACATACCCTCAAGGGTTCCTCGGAGAACAAGAACTTCGTTGCTCATGGTTTCGATAGACTATATGTGTGGTGGAATTGACGGTTTGGTTGTGAGGACGCAGTGAAATGAAACACAGGGCTTAAAAAAAAAAAAAAAGAGTCGGTGTTTTTTTTTCTTACTTTCTTTTACCTTTCCCCAATATTTTTTATTACTGTTACTTATTTTTCACATACTAAATCTGCCTGTATGCCCCCTCAGCATGATTCACCTATTCTTGTAAACTTTGAAATTTTGGATTAGGGTTGTAAATATATCAGTCTCTAAGTAATTCTATGAATGGGAAATATGACAGTAATTACTTAAGACTACTGGAAAGTACAGTACAAATACCGTGACTGTTGACTAATTAGGAAGCTTATTGTTGTCATGGTAACGAAGTTGATGATGATGATGCTGGGGGGATAATATATGGGATTTGTGAAAGGTCGGTGAAAGTGAAAGGTGCTGTTGATTATAGGTCTGTAAAGCCTCTTGGTCGTCTTAGTCTTCTTTCATGGTCACATCCTGATCCAAGGGATCTGGCTGTTTAGTTTTGTCTGGTAATTCTAGTGATTCAGCCGCTGTTGTTGTATGTGGTTCAGGTTGTGTTTGTTCGCCTTGAAGGCTGGCTGTCAATGCATCAGAGCGTTTTGTAAGACTTTCAACTGCTTCTTCGATAGCAATATCCTTCATGACTTGATCTTGGTCTTGTTCAACTTGAGTAGTACTGGTAGTTTGTAATTTGTCATTATCATTGTTGTCGGTGTCTTGTTTGTCTGTGTTAGTGGTATTACTGCTTGTTGTGGTGACCGGTTTGGTAGTACTATTGCCTGTCCCTAGAATCTCGTCGACGCTCCGCCAGACTTCAGCTTCCTTAAGCTTGCCTACCCATTCAGCTTTAGGCACCAAACTAATAGGCAGTACTTTATCCTTAGACACATTGTTAAGTAGCCTGATTTCGCGTCGGAGACTGATTGTTACTTCTTCAAGAGTTGTGTAGTATTCTTTAATAGCAGCTTTAAACCGCGTCTTGGATTCTTCAGTGGATAGAATATCAGTTGCTGTTTTACCGTCCTTGAGATGGTCAATAGCTTCAGATGCTGTCTGTAGTAGCTTGATAATGTTCTAGAACAAATAATGAAAAAAGTCTGTATTAATACATGAGACGATATTTGAATTTCACATGTCGCGGTTGCTTACCTTGTCAACTTCGTGAAGCGCTGAAAGTCGTTTCTCGACATCTTCAATTGCCATGGGCGCAACTGAGAGATCAACATCATCAAAGACGCCTGTGGGCTTTCGCAACGACGTAGGCTGAGAATCCATCTTTGGTGGGTGGTGCTGTTGTGGATGGATTGGAAAACGAGATCTCCAAAACTCCCAAGTATACAACTAAATATACATGTATATACTGTATTACTGTACAAGCATTAAGTTTTTTTTTTTTTTCATTTGATCCCTAACAATAACTAAAAATAGAGGGCTGACATAAAGGAAGCAATAACAATAAGAGTAATCACTTTCCAGGTAAACGTTTGCCGAGCAAATGACATTCGTACCGGACCTGTTCGTTTGAACCATGGCTTTGGTAGGCCAATTATTTTGTACTGGGACAATTTTTTGGCTGTGTAAGGAGGATATCGGATAGCCATTAGAGGTTCATTAATCAAGCTCTGGCTAAACACAGTGCGCTGATGAGAAAACGCTTCAAATCCAGATTTGCCATGATATCCTCCCATACCTGATTGACCGACACCTCCAAATGGAGCGTTGAGCAAAGCTACGTGTACGAGCGGATCATTAATTCCAACAGCGCCTGAACGAGTTCGAGATATAATGTGATTTTGTTCTTTTTTGGAGTTGGAGAAAATGTACAAAGCAAGAGGCGTATCATGCTCTCTGGCTATAAACTCAATGGCTTCGTCAACGTCCTTAACGGTGATGAGGCCAATGAGAGGTCCAAAGATTTCGTCTTGCATTACAGAGTCCGTAGCAGTAACCCCATCAATGAATGTAGGAGCCATGAACTTTTTAGTAGCATCAGTCTCGCCTCCAAGAATGATCTCACCTTTAGTTCCATCCAGTACCTCCTTGAGGCGGTCAAAATGTCTGCGGTTAATGATATGAGAATACGACTTAGTGTCACTGCTGAGTTCAGGGAAAAACTCTGCATGTGCTTTCTTCAGTTCCTCGATAAATTTGGCCTTGACAGGCTCTTCAATTAAAATGTAATCAGGCGCCACGCAGGTTTGGCCAGCATTCATCTGCTTACCCCATAAAACGCGGCGGGCTGCTAATCTTAAATCAGCGGTTCGTGTGATAATGACTGGCGACTTCCCTCCAAGTTCCAAAATGACAGGGGTAAGATTAATTGTGGCGGCTCTCGCAACCACACGTCCAACAGCGCCATTACCAGTATATAAAATCTTGTCATACTTTAGTTTAAGCAGCGCAGTGCTTTCAGGAATAGCACCAGTGATTCCTACAAAGATTTCAGGGTCAAGGTAAGCTTGGAGAAGCATGACTATAGCTCGAGAAGTATGGGGGCAAAGTTCGGAACATTTAAGTACAACAGTGTTGCCGGCGGCAATGGCAGCAGCGACAGGCGAGATACTCAGCATTACAGGATAATTCCAAGGGGCAATAATAAGAACAGTTCCAAATGGATGCTTTTCAACTCTTGCTGATCCAGGTCTCATTATCAAATCAACAGGGGCACTTTCAGGGCTGGCCAGTTTGTCCAAATTTTCAATAAAATACAATAATTCTTTTAGGACAAAGGCAATTTCACTAATATCAGACTCCAACGGATCCTTGTGAAGGTCATTTTGTAGTGTTTCATGGAGCAGGTCGACATTATCGTAGATAGCATAGTAAAGGTTTCGCAGTTGCTCTCTGCGGTAATCGAGAGAAAGGGTTACATGGGAATTGAAGCCATTTACAACAGTTGCCACCTTTTTAGGGATTTGTTCCAATGGAGTGTTCAATGGAATATCCACATAGTCGGTAATGATGTCTCTTTTGTCGCGCATTGTGATGGCTTAAAGGGTCGCTAATGGCTGGGGCTACGGGGGGCGTTTGTGTGGCAGTTAGAGGTTTATTTGAAATGAAAATAATCGTGGTGGGGGTTGGGATGTGGTTGTGGTTAAATGGTACGGAGGTCCATGCAGAATTGATCTTTCCGAGCCGTCGGTAGTTATAAGACCAAAATAGAGCAGGAGGAGGGGAAAGTTACGAATTTCAAGTCAACCGAGATGAATTGAAATAAAACTAATTCGGAGTATTCTTTATCCTTCGGTCAAGGCTCTGCTATATTGTACGCAGATGAAATACCCTAGGAGTAACCAGTATAAGGACTAACTAGGCCTATTAAAGTGTAAATGCCGCCAAAAAAGCGGTTTCTTAACGATTGATAAAGGTCAAAAACACTGGTACATCTACTAGTAACTTCTCTACTGGCATTTAAAGAAGTTAATTGTTACGATTAAAATCCACAAGGAAAAAGCACTCAGTTCAATGCTCTAATGGTTTAGGTTGCTGTCTATCAAATCCCTACGCCTTCCAGGGTGTATTATTATGCCTACTTACCTGTTGGGTTAGCAGTTAATCTTGAGAACTCAGATCTGACCTAGTCAAAGTTCATAGATGGCACCCTATGGACTTACATGTGCGCGTATGTGAATGTCCTACCGAGGATATCTTATTGAAACCTTTTTATTGTGCCCCATAGCAATTCTTCTAAGTTTGTTCTGGCTCGGTTCCTTTTACAGCAACTTTGCTATAGCAGTTGCCTAAAGAAAATCCTCTCAGCCGCCGGCAAGATTATCATTGTTAATTACCTTCTTTGATCAGAATCATTAGTATTAAATTATTATTATTGTTATTATTATTATTATTACTGCGTAATGATTTTTATATAACATTATTCTAGATATCTAAATAATCAAAAATGGTATTGGTACTTATAGTACGCAGAGCTGGTTTTTATGGTGATAAGTGAACAAGTCCAGTTCGTCAACGGACTTGAAAGGTATGTTCGACCAAAGCGCCGTACGGTCGTTCAGTAATGGGTAAGAGGACGAGAGAGAAAGATTATACCAGTTAGGTGGGATAGGACTAGGCAAATCTGATGATGGTAGTGGAGGAGTGGCTTGAGAACATGATGGCGGAGAAGTGGGAGGAGTATCTAGGAGATTTGAAGAACTAGTATTACTGCTAGAACAAGATGCAAAATTAAATGAATAAGAATCGTTATGCGAAAGAATTAGCGAAAGATGGTGCAACTTTTGTTGTCGTTTAAGTTCAATACAATGCCTGAAATTGTCCATGGAGACTTGTGGAATAGATACAAGGCGAAGCTGGGTAAAGCTGGACATGGCTGAGTGGATGACCAATGAAGGACAAGCTGGAGAACATAGAGATGAAAACGAGTAAATATAGAGTTGCCGTAGACTATGACGAAGATGCAAAAGCTGGCACAGACTATTGGTGGAGAATCCAGATAAGGCTACACGGGATAGCCGTCTGTTAGCCTTGACAAAAGCAGGTAACAAAGAAGAAGCACTTGGGGCGTCTAGAGTAAGTTCTTGCAAAGATGTTAGTGCAAGTGGTCGCGAAGAACTGTTAGTGATGCTATTATTACTACTAGTGCCATCAGCCGGCTCTTCGATCCCGCTTTGTTCAATACTTTGCACTATTCTTACCGAGAGAGATTTGAGTTTTGCGCTGCATGAAAAGATCTCTTGGAAGAACAAGGCTTCACAATCAATCTCATTGGTGTGAAACACGAACTCTCTTACTGAGGAAGGCAAGCACAAGGGACTGAAGTGGAGATAGGGAGGAAAGTCGTAAATGGCAACTTTTGAGATTTTCCTATTGTTGAGAGCCATATTACGGAATAGACTCGAGATGCGTTCCTCAAGAAATGGGTCGTCACACAGGTCAAATTCGCTATTAAAGGACAAAGCAAATGTATGGAGCTTTGAAAGCGCTCTTAGAGTTTTTGACAACAAGTCTATATCAGAGCAATTATTTTTAATGGACGAGAACTGTAGTGACACTACTCTGAGCATATCATTTAGCGGTGTAACTGGTAAGGCTAGCTCGATCAGACAAGACAATGAAATATCATGAACAGCCACAGTGATTGAGTTTTTTGGGAATTGCTGCATTAACGTAGATATGGCCTTGATGTTACGCCATGTAGCACCATGAAAAGTTACCGAGGTCAAATTTTTGGTCAGCTTTGGGTTGAGAAGATGGGCGCCACAGAAGTCCACTAGATGAGAGGTAGTACAAGCTTTGCCTAAGTTTAAAGATAACTGGCGGATCGAAGCAAAAGCGTAACAAGAGACTCTGTTTGAGGACAGAGCGTTGAATAGTGCTGCTGATGTGGTGCTGTCGTAGAGGTGATTTATTGATTTATTAGTCGAAATGGTGAGGTCTAATTTAATATGTTTCCATAGAACTGGTGTGACATACTGATATAAAGTTTTACAAGAAGCAGCCAAACTAGCCAGATCGCCAGTGTTGCTAATAATTGCAGGCGAAGTGAGAAACGTCAGCACTTCGGCTGGAAGATCTAGGAGAGACATTCCGACGGTGGATTCCTGGTGAGTTGTTGTTATTGTTGTTAGGTGCTGCGACTTGAAGGCCTTCTAAAATAAGTTAGTACTGGTGTTGAGTTAAAGTGGGAGTTTTACGCTAGTTCAGCCCTAAACAAGTATGAGGGAACGCTACAAACCAACAAACGTACGTACCATGGAGTATGAGCAAGAGGACGAGGAGGTCGAAGGCCACTGAGAGCAAGATCGATGGGAAGTTTGTGGTCGTGAATAGGGAGAGTGTGTATTAGTAGTATTAGTAGCAGGGGGTGTCAGAGAATAAGCAGAACTAGTTAGATGCATTCTATAGATCTGTGAAGAGTTGGAAAGAGAAAAGACGAGGAAGATCAAGCAGTTGACGAGTGAAAAGTCTGAAGTCAAGTATATCAAGAGTATAAGGATAAGAGACAGAAATGAGGGCAGTATGGGATGAAGAGAAGGAGATCAGAAAACGAAAAATCAAGAGCGAATTCCTTGATATATATATAAAAATAATAAATGAAAGGTTTGGAAAAAAAAAAAAAAAAGTAGGAGCCTTTTCATTATTTGTTTTAATTTATTATTTTACTTTAGTTGATTAATTGTTTTTAGTTCAGTTTAGTTTAGTTTCGTTTTGATTTTATTTTCTGGAGGTTTCGATTTAACCTTGTTTTTTTTTTTTTTTTCTTTTTTTTTCTTGTTAGCGCCTAGAAATATAAACAAGAAGGTGGGATCTACAGTTAGCACTAGCTGGCATTGACTAGGTTTTAGCTTTGACTTTCGTTTGGTTTCTGGTAGGGGGGAAGAGAAAGTGAGAATCTTCTGTATGTCTCCTGAGACGTTGAGCGATGGCTATGAAATGGGAATTAAACTGGATTTGTGTTTCCAGTTGTTTGTTTAAATTTGACATTTTTCATCTCTGACTGCGATCATTTTTCAGATTGTCGACACTGATTTTGTTGTTATTGATTTATTTCATCGTTTCTTTTTACAATTACATAATGGTTGGTTTCTTTTTTAATTTTGCTTCTTCAACGGCTTTAACTACAGGAATTTCTACTTTTGGATTCCATATGCAACAACATAAGGAAAACATAACTCAAAATATACATTTTCTGCACAACTTTCTTTTTTCAATGCACATATGATATTTAACCTATAATGAATTGTTTGTTATAAGCTGAAGTAAGGTACCGAACCGGGTTTAGTCGTTATTTTTGGTATTGTGACTTACGTCATAAAACAGTCTTAATTGGTCGTAATTGGTCTTTTTTAATGGAGGAACTCAGAACCCGGTGCAGCTAAATATGATTAATTCATGACTGTGCATAAGCTGTGTATCTTTAATTTATGGCAATTTGTATGACTGTTAAGCTGTATAACTTGTATAACCTGCGTAAATTAGCCCCTTGAAACATCTGTCCACATATTCAAAGTCAAATTTAAAGTCAAATTCAAATCCCTTTGAACTGAATCGTCGTCGCCCTCCGTAACTCACCGCAAAAGAATCTAACCAACTAGTTGGCTACCCAACTCTGGATAACCGACTGGACTCACCGGTTTGAAACCACCTCTCTCGCTTAACTGGGTCTTTCAGCAGCTTCAGAGTCCTCTTCTATTCAAAGCTGTGTAATTTTAACCCTTACTGCCGCCTTAATCAACCCACCATCTCTTCTTTTCCATCATCGGATTATCCATTCCGCCCACAAATTTACGAAAAGGCCGTTTTAAGCTATTTCAATATTTTTAAACATTTAGCTGGTTATCTAGGTCCAACTGTATCCAGTAGGATGCTTTTGCGCGTTTACTACTCCAAATGGTTATTTTAGTATATACTCCCCTAACTGAACTAGCTAACTAACTATCTTAACTCCCTCACCTATCTAAACAACTCACCCATATCCAATAAAGGTCAAACGCAGAGCTCGCGTGATTGTACTGCTGAGTCCTGTGGTCTTTTAAATCTCGTTACTGTCGTTTGGACTTGTTGAAAAAAAAAAAAAAAAACACAAAAAGGTACAAACCTATGTAGAAACCACAAACTAAAACCAAATCCAATATCAAACATCAAATCCCATAATTTATTAGCATATTCTTATGTATCTACCAGGCTGGGGGATGAATGCTTTCAAATTTAAATCAAGTCCGCCAGTCAGAAACCAAAGCATGCTATCTAATCTAGTTTAGTCCCAGCAAGCTAATCACATAGTTTTAGACTAGCCCCAAGTCTCTTGGGTTTGGATAACTCTGCGTTTCTACTATTCCGATCCGTAGCCTAGTCCCAGGCGGTCGTTTCACCTCAAACAAGTACACAGGATACTCTGAAGATAAAGTAACGAGACTAATAGGATAAACATTTATATGTAGATACATGTGAATACCTGTATATTTCCATGTGAACTGCTCTTTGGTATTTTCTGATACCAGACAAACTTTTCACACCTACTACCATGTTGGAACAGCCTAGTTTGTATTAAAAGCCTGCCACAGGCGGCCCACCAAAAAGTGGCACTTCTTGGAGAGAGGAATGCTTGTCTCTATATACTGTACTTTGTGTACTGTCCTTAGTATACTGTGTAGTAATTATGAGTAAACTGACTTGTGGACATAAAAGGTTAATCAGGAAGCTGGCAACGTTGAATAGTCCAACTATGCAAGTGCTATTTGGTTTTAAACTAGTGGTAATTACTAGTGTTTTCTAATCCTTGCTTTTAGGCTATTCAACTAGTCACTGCTAGGTCACTGCTAAGCAAAAGATTAATTTTCAACAAACTCCTATTCAACCTCAACCTGGTATGGCCATGACTCCTGGTTGAGTAACAGCTCTACTGATTGCTGATCTGTTGTAGCGGCTACGATTTCCCAACATGACGAGAAATCAGGCTGGTCATCCTCCTTCTTCCCCCTGAAGTCTACGATATGCTGTTCAACTTCAAAATTATATTCAACAGCATAAAAGAATAAAAAGGCAACTGAATCCTGGCAAGTCGAGGACTTTTTATTCTTCATCAGGCCATGTCCGGTATTTAGGAGGCATATCAAGTTTTAATCTATTTGTAACATGACATAACAACTAGAAACTTAAATATCTAAACAAATGAAGTGCTATATTAAAATATCATGATACCCAAACATATTCATACGCTTATAACACATGCCATAACTTAACGAGTCACAGTTAACCTCAGTTTTTTAGCCACACATATGTACACCATCTCATATATAACTAACCTAAGCTCAATACTCATACTCAGAATCATACTATTCTCAGTCTGTCTCATTAGGACAACAATAAAGAGAACAATAAAATATTTGAGTTCAAAGTCATCTTCCAGTATTATTCAAGTAATACAGTTGTTGACTGCGATTACGCTGTTTAAAATTCAAAACAAGAAACAAATGTGGGAATAAATTATTGGTTCTATACAAGATGAAAGTCGTAAATATGATGATTAACAGGCTCCTTGAAAAAAGAGAGGTTGAGAGGGCATTCAAGTATAGTATATGCTATAGGCGATGGATTTCGTTGGTCTTTTTCGCAAGTATAAAAAACGGTCAATAACAAGTCAACACCCTTATTGGATCTTGAATATCAGTTTGGTAAGGGTTGCTTCAATCTCGCTCTCTGAAATTCCGTCCAAGTGAAGTTTGGCCTCTCTTCCATATTCTACATACACACATCAATGATGTTAGCCAGGCGATCCAACATACTAGTAAGGCCATCGTTGGTTATACAATAGCCTTGACTCCTACTAGGTTTACTAATATTACTATTACTCACCAAAACGAGCAAACACTGTAGGTCGGACTCCAAAGGCCTCACGGATCAGGACCGGTGTATTTGGGTTATGCTTCTTAATAACAGGATATGCGCGGTTCAAAAATTGTCTATTATACAGAAGTAATACAAAATTGTTAGGAATAGCTCTTCTTTTACCAAAATGAAAGAATATCAAAAAGGTCGTGGATTGAAAAAACTGATTAAATAAACTCACCTCAATGGCACGGAAGCCTCGCCAGTCTGAGATAAGTGGAATCGAAGTTCCTTGAGGACCTTAGGAAATGCGTATTTAGAAGGCGACATGGCGAACAGAAAAACAGCAATTGTAAGGTTGTGGATAGAATGAAGTCTTACAAAGCGAGAGGTATGTCTGTTTTCATATTTCAGGAATTTGAGATGGAATTGAAATTGTTCGACAAACTATTCACGCACAGTGGTTGGCTACATTTGATGACAAATTTGGCATCACTTGATAACATAATGAGCGTAGTACAACATCTACTTAAGACCCATATGTACTGCGAAAAACCCGTTGGTCGCGTCATCTCATACCATCAGATAGTATAAGACAGTATTTATGACCAGTTACTGAGTTCTCTGACAACCAAAAACATTGACTTCTTCATCAACCATGGACTCGAAAATGTTTGAATTTGCTGCAGTCATCAAGCGAGTGGCTGTGATTGGTGCTGGTCCCTGTGGATTAGCTCTGGCCAAAACGCTACTAGCTGAAAAGACGTTTGACAAAGTCCAGGTCTTTGAACGGCAAGCTCAGGCTGGAGGGGTCTGGAACTACACCGGCAGCAGCCAAATCCCCCAGGAAATCTCCGAACTAATTCCATCAGTTGATCCGTATGCCAAGGAACCTTTGGTGCTACGGAATGGAAAGCCTCTATACTTTAGTCCCATGTACAAATCGTTAGAAACCAATATTCCTAAAAACGTTATGGCGTATAATAATACTCCGTTTGATGAGAAATTAGAGACATTTCCGTCAAGGCAGGAAGTGTTGAGTTATGTCCAAGCTTATGGTGAGTCAGTGAAGGATGTAATCAAGTTCAACGCATACGTTACCAGTGTTGAAAAAATTGCCGATAAATGGGAGATTACCTACACGGATTATAATACACCTAATAATATTATTACCGACAATAACACCACTCCCACTAGTATATCCAAGTCTGAATTCTTTGATGCAGTAGTTATCTGCACTGGTCACTACGATTTGCCACATATCCCTCAAGTCAAGGGAATTACAGAATGGACTGCAAAATATCCTGGTACTATTATTCACTCCAAGTATTATAATGACCCCACAGACTACGCTGGCAAGACTGTTCTTGTTGTAGGCAACTCAGCGTCAGGCTTGGATGTGTCAATGCAGGTTGCCGACTATGCTACAAAAGTCTACCGTTCAATTTCCACTGCATCCCGGATGCCCTTTGCTGAAGATCCACGGGTAACTGACATTCCTATAATCACTGAGTATGACGCCGAGAATCAAGAAATCCGGCTGCAAGATGGCAGTGTTTTGTCCAAGAACATCGATGCGATCATCTATTGCACAGGCTATCTCTATTCATTCCCATACCTCAAGAGTTATATGGATCCTCAGGAACCAGACTCGCTCATTACCAAGGGCAATCGACTCAATCGCATGTATAAACAAATATTTTATATTCCTGATCCCACATTGTCGCTAATTGTCATGACAAAATTCACTGTTCCGTTTCCTTTAGCAGAGGCTCAAGGCTCGATAGTCGCGCGTGTGTATTCCGGACGCCTGTCACTTCCGTCTTTGGAAGCCATGAGAGTCGACGAGCATGAGGAAGAAACAGCAAAGGGCACTGGCGCTGAGTTTCATGCACTCACGTTTCCAGCTGATGTGGAGTACATTCGGTTTCTAAGAGAGTGGATGGACAGTGCTAAGGGTGAAGGTGAGCAACCTGGTGTTGGATTCCAGCCTGAAGTCTGGGATGATGCGAAATACCAGACTCGAGAACAGGCTTATGCTTTGAAGAAAGCGCGACTAGAGAATAAACTTCGTCATGCTATCAAAGAAAAAAAATAAAATAAAGGTAATTAGAACCAAATAGATGGATAGATATTAATTCATAGAATAGATACGGGGTATGTGGAAATGTTCAAATTAATAACACTTTGGTACGGAACTTTGACGCCCTTTTGGCAGCTTATAATGCTAGTATATTGCAGGTCGACAGCGCAAACCAGCGTCTGAAGTAAACATAAATAATCAGACATGAATAATACCAGCAGAATGAATATACTGAACAATACAATTCTAAATTACATTTATATATATATGGTAATTAGATGTTACATACGGATATATATAAGGAATGTTTAATTCAAGTATCCATGTAAATCCTTGCTTCAGCCGTATCCTGACCACTTTGTGAAACTTATCCCAATATCACAAACCCAAAACTATCGAAATTATCGAAATTATTATATGCGAAATATATGTTAATTCTTATTATTATTACCAGAATTATTTTAAGTCTCTCTTAATTTTTTTTTTTTTTTTTAATTATTTTCAATTATTTATTATTTCTATAATGCTCCTAGTATTATAATGAAAGATTTCCATCCAACTCTTTTCGACTGCTACTACACTCGGCCCATGTTCACCCATACGAGAACCTGTTTTTTTATATTTGATTTTTTTTAATTGAATTACTTTCAGGGCCAAAAAGATCGCAGAAATCAGGTTTTTTTATATTTGTTTATACTATACAAGAAAGCCTTAATATAGTATCGGCCTATCCACGAAATAAAATAAAAATGTGACCAGCTCGTATAGCAGGAATAGGAATTTCGTATAGTAATATTGGGAGGTGTTTTTTTTTTTTTTTTCTTTCTGTATTATTATTATTATTACTTTTATTATAATGTACATTTGGGTTTAGTATAAGGGAGGGAGGGCTCATTCCAATATTATTTTGAGTCTGATAAATGTCAAACCATCTTCCCCTCCTTCATGCCATAAATAAAAATATATATATGAGACCAAGTGCTCACAGGTCCATCTTTATAATAAATTTCATATTACCAAAGCCAAATCTCATATAATGTTACAAGCTAGAAACCTTTCAGCTGTGCTCGCTCAAAGTATCCATCAGTCGCCTGTCAGTCATCCTTCTTCAGGACTATCGTCACATATCTTCTCTTCAATACTTTGCACCAGTTCAGGGCTGCCGGTTGCTAGTTCACACTCAGCTGTCCCTCAATTATTAAAATGTCATCAGCATCAACATCAGAATCAAAAACACCAGCAACTCTCTCAAACCGACCCATCATCCTTCCAGCTCAGATCAAACTCTATATCATCCCTTAACTCGCATTCGTCTTCCAACTCTTCTTCTTCGTCTTCCACGTCTAATTCTGCATCCACATCTACATCTACAGCCTCGTCTTCATATTCCATGCAATATGCTTTGGACAGACCCCTCAAAACAAAAGTCTATTGCTTATTTGCCTCATCATTATGGTCCAAGTTTTATCGCCCTTCCAACAACTCTCAAGGTAAACGAAACTGGGTGTCTGTTATAACAGACGAAGCATTACTAGTTATTTTACCTGTCCATTCAGCCTCAACTTCAGTATCATCCTCATCATCTTTACAGTTACTGGTTTTGGTGGCTGAATTAGGTTCACCTTTAGGCATTCTGCTTCGCAAAGCACAAGAGACTGTCAGTGTCTTAGAAGCAGGTCTACAAAACTATAAAATTTGTGATTAACCATTAATATAGAATTAAATTATTTTAAAAAAAGTAATGAATTTGATAAAGACCATAAATGAAATGGAAAAGAACAAGAAAAAAAAAAGAAGGAAAGACAGTCAATCAATAATCAAATAATCAATAACGAATATATTCTCGCTCATCAACTGGAGTTTCAATTACATGTGAGTCTCCGAATGGATTCTCATCATCATCTTCTTCATACTTAGGCTTGTGAGTAGTACCATGGCTTGATTTGGATTGCCTGTATCTAGAAGGCGCTGAAGAAGATTCTTGCTCTGAATCAGACTCACTCTCGTCATCATCGTCATCATCGCTTCCATTTTTGCGGTTCAAGTTCACATTGCGCATGCCGGACTCTACACGCCAGTCATCGTTCTCGTAGTCTGAATCAGAGTCATCATCTGGTGCCTGGCTCATCTTGTCATACTTTTGCAATGCCTGAATTAGTTCTTCATTGGCATGAATCAGAGATCCAATAAATTCTTCACTTTCAATGCTATGAATGTATCTCAAAACATTCTTGCGCAGACGTCTGCACTTGTTGAAACACTCGGTGGCTCGTTTATTTTCAGTAGACAATTCTTGTTCCCAATTGATCAATTGCAATGCATTCATCAAGTTTATGGATGCGCTGCTTGCTTCTGCCAATGTTTGTTGGATCTTTGGCCTTTCTTTGGTCAGATCAACACGTGGCAAGGGAGTAGGAGTAGTATGAGACGAACGACTGGGCTTTTTAGACTTTTTGCGAGATGAAAACGAAGGAGAAGCTGGAGGATCATCATTTAATGTATTAGAACGACTTCTGCTGCCACTGGCCGTATTACTACGAGGTCGCCGACTACTTGGTGAATCAACAGCAGGCGAAGAAGAACCAGTATGGTTTCCTCCACTTTCTTGTTGCTCTCCATCGTCATCTTCAAGTTCGCGTGGGTCGTTAGATAAATACTTAGGTTGGGGGCGAGATTTTCGAGCACGTTGTGGAAGCTGTTTGTAAAGAGCTGCCAAGCGTTCATATCCACGTTGACCCTGAAGCTCTTGAGACCAACCAACAAACATGCCTTGAACCTTCTTCTTTACCGAAGAAGGAGTGGCGGGGTCTGTCGCAAGAATACGTAGTCGCTCCAAAAGATATTCATCGCAATAAAGAGCTAAAGGGTTAGCATTAGAATAACATACACTCAAGGGGTTAGTTACTTACGAGTTAATCCCTTTCCACCGTTTTGAACCAAAGCCTCTAAGATCTAAAACCATTAGCATTTTATAACAAAGCATAGACTTTCCAAAATACATACTGTGAGTGCTCGCAATTGTTTTCCGGCGGTTCCATATTTGAGTTTTTTGCGAATAGCTCTGGCGGCCTCAGTCGGACTAGAGATGTAGATTAGCAAACTGGACTTGAGATACTTTGTAGCGTAACAATTGAATTTCTTCATACCCCGTTGCCCGAATATTAATGATTTCAACTAAGTCAACTATTTCTGCAACGTCATCTACATCGTACTGTTCTTCTGTCAGACGTTCAATAGTTGAAGAAACTGCCGTGTAAGGCTTATCAGATAAAAAGCCCATGGTGATGAATGCAAATTTAAAGGCTTAAAGAGTGTATTTAACTTGAATATTCGACAAGAATAGTCTAAATCTTAATAATGAAGGGTACTAACGTTTGCCAGAGATGAAGATCGGTTGAATAGGAGTAACAAGTGGATGGCAACCGTTCGTTTCGAATTGTGATAAGTAATGGCGACTTCACTGGTGGTGCAAAATAACCGTAAAAGATTAGGGTAATATTATGCCAAAATCCGAAATCTAAAACAAAAAGGGCCGAGCCGGGAATTGAACCCAGGACCACTCGCATTTTAGTACATAATCAAGATTCATCTCAACATCGCCCAAAGCGAGTATCATACTACTAGACCACACGGCCAAAATCTTACAGTGTAAGAAATCCGTCTCAGAATGACTGATTTGACACAAATTCTGACACACAGTGGGTCATTGTGAATCATCAAGCAATTGTATTACAAACAACAGTTTTATATTACGAAGATGAATTGTTTCATCTTTCTTTGGAATCAAGAATTGTCTAATTCTTGAGAATTATAAATAGCTAGTTATTTTCCTTTTTTTTTTTATTTTTTTTTTTTATAGGAGTAAAAACACGCCAATTTATTTATTACCGAGTCAACTAACAAAGATAAGAAAAGAAATAAAAATTATATAAAATAAAATGCATTGCTTAACGATCTTCAGCTCAATGGCTATTAGACTCCGTCAATTTCAACAAAAAGTTCAGTAAGATTTGGCTTTTCACCAAGTTGTTCATGTATACCTCAATTTAAGCCCGAAAAATACCTCTGCATTTGCACTCCTCCTCCTCCTCCTTAAAAAGAATTTGGAAGCCACTCCACGAGTCAGATATTGTCCACAAAAATGTCCAGTTAATGTTCAGTAGATTTATCACCCCATAGCAGCTAAGAATGCCACAGTAGCCTGTAGGCCTTCTTTGCTATTAAGGAGCTTTGAAAGATCCAAAGCAGGTGAAACTTGTCGTAATAGTTCTCGTG
>JAJLWW010000189.1:0-31945 GCA_030570935.1 Geotrichum klebahnii
CCCTCACCTTTTGTCAATTTAATTAAATTAAAATGATGTTTCTTGCTCACTCTAATGAAAGAGAGAGAAAGATCGTTTCTAGTGGTCTTGAAATCTGATTTTCAAAATTCAGAAATCATCGTACGATTCCAACATTGGTATATTTACATTACTATTCATTATATGCAATAGAATCAATTTGAAAGGTTCTCATCTAAATGTGTAATATGACAAATTTATAAAATTCTGATCTGATAAAAAACTGATTAGGAATGATGAGTAATGTTTTGGTAATTTACCCAGTGAGATTAGGTAATTAACGTGTGTAATTGCTCAGTCATCTTTGTCAAGCCGCATCTGCGTCATCATGACTGTGCACATGGAAACTGACAGAACTGTGGGTCTCTCGGTGAGTTTGTGAGGCTTTGTAATTAATATACCACAAACGATCAGCTGAAGCCTAGCATCATCATTATTAGACCTTTTTTTGTTTTCATTGTTGGTCTACATCATTAGTCTAACGGTTTGATCTAGCATTAGTCTAAACACTTTACCTATATCACGAGGCTATTGGGCATTTTTGTTGCCAAATTATTTTTAAGAGTTCATGAGAGATTAGATTTTATTATCGGTACAGACCAAGCAAACAGCTAATCCAGAATAACAGTTACCTAGTCAATTAATAGTTTTTAAATATAGAAAGAGTTAGTATGTGCATATATGATAGTTATTATAGTGTACGTGTAAAATTTTGTACTTCACTTTCAAGGTAAAGATCTTCATAGCTGGTTTCTTTTGAATTTCTACCGTGATTGATTTTTACATCATGTCTAGGTAACAAGTAAAATTCAACATTGATACTCACGGTTTCTGTATCACTTTTCAGTCTCCAAAATAACTATAATTTACTGATTTTTATCCTATTAACCCAGACAAAAAGTATGTTTAATAGTAATTAAGACAAAAAGTATGTTGAATAGTAATTGGTTTGGATGTGTACGATCCTAAGTGTGTTACAAAGACGAACCTACAAGTTACAGGGTGATAAATTGATACTAGTATAATCTGGTATACTCCATCTTAGATAACCGCTCAAAACCAAGATCACAATATACAATCAACTAAAGTAGTGATTGATATATTTCCAAGGCTAAACATATTTGTTTAAGCTGTTTAGCTAGTCATCTAGGTTAAGTGCATGTTCTCCTGCTAATAAGGCTGGTTAATTTAACAACTATCTACAATACATGTAGAGCCTTTAGGTTGAATTTGAAACTTAATTGGAAATAATCATAGATACAAAATGAACCGGAATAACCAAATAAAATATTTAAATCTATGAATCTATATTATAAGTTATCTCAAATATCTTGTAAGTAAAGAGGCAGTCGTTTAACCAGCAAAAAAAAAAACATTCACATATATAACTTTACAAACTCATTTAAGATTGATTTTAAAAAAAAAAGTGTTAAGAGGTCTTTATAATACTCTTGCTTTGTCAAAGTTTTGAACAAAACCTTGATAATTCCCAGAGCCTTGATTGTACATGTGTAATACCAACGTTTTTGTTTTTCAACTTTAGAAAACACCAGTACCCTATACACAATCCTTTTTTGTTGCCATTACCATTTATCATTTTAGAAAATTATAATGAACATTGTACTGTATAAAAAATATTGCACAAGTTTATATAAAAGCTTTCTTGTCTCATTCGGTGTACAAAAATTACAGAAAGAGCTGATTTGAAAATTCAAGACAAGAAACCAAAAAGAAAATTTAAGACCATTCAAGATAGTCCGGTCTTGTTCCTTCATTTTTCTAATTAATTTTTTATTGGTGTTTTCAATTCAATTCATGTATCAATAAAAACGTGTTAAGTGGCATTAGAGTGGGATAGAAGCATTGGAGTGGAATTGAGTGTATTGAGTGTACAAACATATACAAGAAATATATATACCACATAATTCATATATACGCAACCATTCCTCTAATATAAATGTATTATGAAAAATAAAACTCTTAAAACCACTGTGACCAAATCAAATCCGTCTCTTCTGAGCAGCTGGTTAAAAAGTAAGATTCGTTCCTGAATTACATCTCATATCTCATTTCGACAACCAACACTATGGCCTATTCAAAGACACTCAAGTCTGGAAAAAATCTTACAACTCTGTATATCAACGAAAAAAAAATTATAAAAAAAATACTTTCTAAAAGCCTCTATATTTAACTTGGCAAATCCAAAAATTTGAATACACATATTATATAAAACAAAAATTCAAAAATTAATCAAACAAATAAAAACAAACACAAAAACACAAAAACAAAACATTCTCATAATTCCTCCTTTCACATGCCCAAGACTTATTTGGGCTCAACGATACAACTGCGTCGCCACAAGTTATTATGATCTTTTGAAACTGAAGAATGCGCTTTCATCATCTCGGCCTTTAACCAGTTATGAAGCTCAGGTGAACCTGCCACTCGGTATGGAACTTGAAACATCTGAACCTCACCAATGATCCGCGTTGTACGTTCATATCGGTCAAAATTTATCACCATGGTACTGCTGTAGATAGGCCCATAACTACCACGACTGCTCTTGTCTTCGTGGCTGCTTTTGCGTCCTGGAGGAATGATTTGTCCTTCCTTGTCAACTGCCAACAACCTGTGCGAGCTATTACCTTCAACAACAAACGTCAAGTCCGTCAAGTAAAGCCCCAAGTACGGAAGAGTTGGAATATCAGCTTGGCGAAGGAGTGCACGATAATTCATGTAATTCTTTTCCATTGACACAACATTCTTGAGTTCCTGAAACAATAGATTGTAACGCGGTGATAGCATCTCCCAGGTTTTCTTGAGTCGCATAATGTTCACAGACTGCAGTGCTGATATTATGGTCATTAAACTGTTATAATTGTGCAACTCAAGTAACTTTTCTCCAATCTTGATCCAGTGTTTAAGCAAATTGCGTCGCATCTTAGTAGGCACATCGGCACTTAATATGGAGTCACCCACAAACGAAGAGAGTTGATTAGAACGAGATGTCATTTTATGCACATTAGGTGCAAGTCCCAAATGCCGTCGTTTTGTTGAAAAATTCAGGTCCAACAGTTCCTCAGGTTTGATTCTGCAAAATGCATGACTATCAATCAAACAAAGCTCCTTGGCCACATCAGCAGGCTCAATATCTAAGATTGTCAATTGGCTTCCAATCACTGATGAAAGTGGATTAGCTTTAACCATTCGCAAAGATGTGCTCCAAGTAGACCCGGCCCCGGACTGTAATGATTTCGAATCGTCCTCCATTGAAGTTTCAACAATGTTACCATTAAGCTCTCCTTGAGCAACAGCCTTGATCAATAACCCTGATAAATGCTTAGTGACAGTGGTTCCAACGTATGGTGCCTGACTGTAGGCTACCGCAGACATCCTTACAGACTGTGCACGGGGAACTGGAATAGTTGTAGGAACTATTGCATGTCCCTGGGGAATCTGCTGAACCTTTGTCGTCAAATCATTAAGCACAGACTTTGCATTGGGAATTGTTGACAGATGCGAATTTGCAAAGTTCACAATTTGAGGTAACACAACAGCATCGGCAGGGTGCTTCCAGTAGCACTCCATCCATTTCTTGAACACATTGTAAATCTTGGTTCGCCTAGCAATTAGAGAATCCAGCTCTTCGGGGTTTAACTTTGTTTCATCAGTATCGGCTCCAAATCGTCGCACAAGTGCATCAGAGAAGTCCAGAGCGTTGGAAAACTGCCGAAATGTCAAGAAAAATGTCGATACAAACGAAGGATCCTGCTCCACATTCTCATCGGTCAAAATTCGAACCAATCCATCCAAAGAACCACCTCGAACTCGTCCATTATCATCAATAATAACCTGTTCTTCAGATGGAAGTTCAACCTCCCTGGTCTCTATTTCATTACTAGCTTCCATTTGAGAGTCGTCCTCTTCCAAAACAGCAGAAATTCGCGACTTGTCAAATCCCTCACCTTTCATATCAATACCACTTGTGTATTGATCACTATCTCCATTAGTTGTAATGATAGGAGAAAACACGGGAATATGAGGCAACAAACTACTATTATCTCCATCAGAATCAGTTCCGCTTTGCCGCCATCCACTGGGAGGTTTATCTAACTCGTTACTGGATCCATGAGGTGAAAGAGTGGAAGAGCTGGAACTAGGATTGGTCGATCCCTTGGGCATAATAAGACTAGTTCTCTTGCGATGATTGGGTACGGCAATAACACCATCGGAAAAATCGGGATACTCCCTACCTGCAGAAAGTTGGAAATCCCCAATTTTTTCAAGAATAAATCTACACCGCACAACGCATTCACCTGATGTACGAGCACATTCTGTGGCAATGTCAATCAATCGTTGCCCCTCAGCAGAGTAATGGCCTTTATTTTCACCTGTCGCTGATACTGAATCATGCTTACTGGTTTGATCCTCTTCATCTCCTTCTTCGTGTGCCTGTTTAAGCATATCCGCTGATGCAGGTGTAGAAGCCACCACATCTCGCGCAGCTGTCACCAAAGTCCGTATCTGAGAAAAAAGATTGTCCTTGCTGCTTTCAAGCTCTTTATTGCGAGGAAGAGATCTTGAGCTAATGGCCTCCACAGCTGCCAGCAGTTCTCGACATGCAAGCATAGATTTACGCGTATTAACCAGAATTTGCGTACATGCCGTAGGGTCTGTTTCTAAAACTGTCATGCGATGAATGAAATTGCCAAGATACGACGTGAGTGCGTCGTTAACCTCATCAAGCCGTTGCCTGGCATATGGTGGGGCTCCATGAAAAAGTACTGACTCCCTATTTGCAGATTTGCCCCTTACCACTGGAAGAGCCTTAGCCTCCACTTGCTTCGACTCACTAGGGTCGACCTCATGAATCGTTTCAATGGGAGCCTTACCATCAGGAGACAGATCTGATTTCTTATTAACTGCACTCTGAAGGTTATCAATGGACGAAGTTCCTGCATTTAAAAGTGTAGAATGCGTTTCTGGCTCATCGTTATCAGTATGGCTAGTATCAATTGTCCAAATGTCTACAAACAAAACAGCTCGAGAAATAATCTTATAGCTCCCGGTCACTAACCGCTCAATATTAGCATCTTCTGTAGTATTTCGATATTGCTTGGCTAGAGATACAAGGATTGCAAGCTCTGCTAGCAGGATTTTCCGGAATTTTCTGATGGCCTGAGATCGTCGAATAATCTGAGTATCCCGTGTAAGTGCGCCACAAGATTCCAGTAAAGACCGTACACCTGCAACAATGTTGGTTATTGATCCTTGGGAAAAGCTGAACTCTGTTTCAGCAGAGTCCAATCCGTTTGCGTGGGTGAGTGGCTGTGACTTGGGATTCAGTACAAAGCCTAGCACGGCTAACAGTAAAGGAGTAACTTTGGGGTCGGTGTAAGGGGTAAAGTAGTTTGTCGGGATCCAGCCTCGAGCACCCGTAGAAAGAATAGTAGCATCTCCCCAGCCTGAAGGGTGGATTGAATGAAGAAGGACTATCTCAGATTCCTGAAAAGTCAAGCAAATGCTCGCCGGGTCTTCTTCAGGATCGGCAACATCTGACGATAAGGAAGAAGCATCAAATGCATGGAGGGCACGTAAAAATGGATATCCGGTAGGAGGTTGAGAATCAGATAGAGAATTAAGAAATTGCTCTGAGTTCGGATTATTATTATCTTGCTGGTCATCATTAGAACCCCTGTTATCATTGCTGTCCTTAGTATTGTCTCCTGCTGATTCTGAGTGTTGTTCAGACCGGTCTAATGGAGGTTGATTAGAGTCTGTAGGCACTCCATTGGACTCTGAATGCTGAATAGTGTTGCCGTTGGATTGAAGGAGTGCTTGTGAGCTCAAGCCGAGAATTAAAGGTTGTGAATTTTCAGGATTCGTAGGCGAAATCGGAGGAGTGAACATAGAATGACTTGTTGATGAAGATGATAATATGCTAAGAGAAGACATTGACTTTTTGTGAGAGGCGACAGATTTCGTGCTATGCTTGAAGGGTGATGTTGAGAGTCTTTTGGAAGGAGAATTGTTTGAAAAATCAAAGTCTGTATGAGACCCATGTGGTGATGATGGGCAAATTTTGTCTGTGGGTTGAGTTGCATAAAGGGTTGTTGGATTAGATATTCCCGAAGATTCTTCTTTTGAAGTTGGCGCCAAATCACTCAGATGGGAGTCACTCCTAAACAAACCTTGTACATCAGAGGATTCATGTGAATTCAAAGTCAACGAGGGCTGATCTACAGAGTTGTTTGATTCATGCAAAACAGATAGTGATGTGGTTCGAGAAGGGCTGGGTGGAGACGAATCCACTTGCATATTGAACCCAAACTGATCTAGAAAAGAGTTTGGAAAGTCACCCAAAAGATATTTTTTTGAATTTAGGTGGTCAAAGTTGGGTAGTTCCAAAGGATGAGCAGGGAGAAGGGCCGACATTTTGTTACAGATTGAAGTGCTCTTGAATCAATAATCTAATCAAAAGAAACACGACTGTTCCAAGTCGAAGAGAGGAAATAAAAAATAATTTAAAGTTGTGTTTAGAGAAAGAATCCAACCAGCGGCAAGAGAAAAAAAATGGAACACAAAAGAAAGACAGTGATTAAAGGTGAAGCTGACTATTGATATAAAGTTAGAATCAAGGATTGGTTTCGTTTTTATTCAAAGAAAGAGAAGAAGTCAATCATACGTTGTAATATCAGCACAGAGCCAGAACCACGGAGATTTGCAAAGAAAAGAGAGTATTGAAGTAAAGTACAATAACAGAACTTGGGCCGTCAAGGGAAGCTTCAAAATGCATGCTCCTTCAGAAGGAATGATGGAAGGCCAATGAAGGAAATTGAGTCCGCAAGAACGGAGAACCAAAGCTTTTTTTATTATTTTTTGTATTCTGTTGAAAGAAAGCCAAGTAGATGATATTTCAAAGATCAAAGAAGAAATCCAGGAGGAAAAGAAGAGAAATAAAAAAATAAATAAAATGAAATAATAAAATAAATAAATAAAATAAATGATCGGTTTATTTTATTCCACTTGTTATAATATTTGACTAATTATGATAACTTATTATTACTATTATTACTACTATTACTTTACTATTGTAATTGACACAAAATCAGCTACCACCGTACTCTCCCCTACCCAGTGGGCCACTTTATAGCAAATAATAGTAAATCCATAGTGGGCTACTATGGATTAATATACTACGCTACTGCTCTCTACGCTAACTACGCTAACTACACTGGTAAAAATTAGCCGTCAGGGGGGTCTAAACAACACGTGACCAGAACTGAAAAAAAAAACATCATCCATGAAAGAACTCTCACTTGCCTTAGAAATCATTTCCAGCTTCTCTACTATTACTCCACAATTTCCTTTCAACTCAAGGCTTTTGCTTGATAGAACTATCTCAAAAAATACAGCTATTGGTTCTGTTCAAGTAATTAAAACACAATTGCCCATATCTTCAGAGGTCGTTTGCTTTTAACACTTACACGTTCACCCTATACAATTTGTATCAATGGCCAAAAAAAGAGGAAAGATCAGAGGAAGTAAAAAGCACCCAATTGCTCAGAATAAAGATGCAGATATAACTGAAGATTCCAAATCAATTGAATTAGACGGATTTGAGTCTGCTCAGACTCAGGAAAGTCTGGAACAAGAAGCCTTGGACCAGGCTAGTACTACTGAACATCATCAGACAACTGGTAAGTTCTTATATTGATCCATGATAATCTTCTAATGAAACCCCCCAAAATAAAGATACTGAAGAAAATAAGAGTACAGAATCGTATAAAAGAGAGCCTGTTCAATTGGTTGACCCCCAAGAGGACCCCCTCCTGAATCTGGATAAACACAATGGAAACGACGTCGAGTTAGAGCCTCTAGAGCCGGAGAACATCTCAGCTACTCCCTCAAGCGAATCTGCAAGTACTCCTGTACTTGTAACTCGAAGTACTCAAAGAATTTCCAAAAAAATCGAGACTTCACATACTGATGCAGATGACTCCACATTCAGGGATACTCCCAGCTCACAGAAGGATTCTTCAATCCCAACTTCGAGCACAACAAGCACGATACCCCTCGAATCTGCAAATAGGCTGAATCAGGATCTCGAAAGTGTTATAGATCCGGGTGCACATTCTACCGGTGAGGATATAGAACCCTCAAGTGCAAGCATCGATCCCGAAAACCCTGGTGAAGAAGCTTCATTCTCTCTGGTAGAACTGGCAACGGACGACGATGTTGAGAAAATCACTGCTGAAAAGGAAGCTTTGGAGAAAGCGATTAAAGAAGCAGAAGCAGAAAAACTTGCTGCTGCAAAATTAGCTGCAGAGAAAGAAGCTGAAAAGTTAGCCGCTGAAAACGCTGAAGCTGAAAGGGTAAAAGCTGAAAAAGTAGAAGCTGAGAGGCTGGCCGCTAAAAAGGCTAAAGCTGAAAAGCTAGCAGCTGAAAAAGTAGCCGCTGAAAAGCTGGCATCAGAAAAGCTGGCCGCTGAAAAACTGGCTGTTGAAAGGGCAGAAGCAGAAAGATTGGCAGCAGAGAAAGCAGAACTAGAAAGATTGGCTGCAGAAAGGCTAGCTGCTGAAAAAGCCGAAGCCGAACGAGCAGAAGCTGAAAAGCTGGCCGCTGAAAAGGCAGAAGCAGAAAAGTTGGCAGCAGAAAAGTTGGAAGCAGAAAAGTTGGAAGCCTTGAAAGCAGCAGCAGAGAAAGCAAAAGCCGCAAAGCTGGCCGCTGAAAAGGCAGAAGCTGAAAAGGCAGAAGCTGAAAAGGCAGAAGCTGAAAAGGCAGAAGCTGAAAAGGCAGAAGCTGAAAAGGCAGAAGCTGAAAAGGCAGAAGCTGAAAAGTTGGCAGTAGAGAAGGCAGAAGCAGAAAGGTTGGCAGCAGAGAAGGCAGAAGCAGAAAGGCTGGCCGCAGAGAAGCTAGCTGCTGAAAAGGCTGAAGCCGAACGAGCAGAAGCTGAAAAACTAGCAGCAGAGAAAGCAGAAGCTGAAAATCTGGCTGCTGAAAAGGCAGAAGCTGAAAGGTTGGCAGTAGAGAAGGCAGAAGCCGACCGAGCAGAAGCTAAAAAGCTTTCAGCTGAGAAAGCTGCAACCGAGAAAGCTGCAGCTGAAAAGCTGGCCCTCGAAAAAGAAGCACCTGAGAAGGCAGAATTTGAAAAGCTGGCTGCTGAAAAGGCGGAAGCTGAAACGGTGAACGCTGAAAACGGAGAAGCTGAAAAGCTAGCACTCGAGCAGGCATCTCAAGACGACGCTATATCTGTTGCAAACACAGACGCACCCTTGAACGCATCTGAACGCTCCGATTCAGTTGAAGACGAAATAATTTCCCCGGAAACTAATTCAGAATCGCTCCACGACATTTCAGAAGCAAAAGGTTTAGAGTCTTATGAGAACCAGCCTCAGAAGGCTACTACCCCCTTGCCCAAGAAGAAGCAATACATTCCTTCTCCTCACAATCGTAAATTGTCTACTTCCAGCATTTCAGGTACGAGTAGCTCGTTGAAGCATGGCACCGAACAACATATTCCATTGACCCCTAAGCGCGTTCAATCTGTTAGAGCATCTCTACCTGTTGTCCCTGCTACTGATAACTTCTTTTCAGGTGCAGGACGTTCATCTCATCGGGTCTCTTTACCTATGGCGCCTTCTGATGATGGGTCGTATATAGGACCCAGGTATATGAAGCCTACCATTGCGTCTCTTTCTAAAAAAGTAGATCGTACTGGTCTTGATTTGAACTCTTTAGAATGAAAAATCTTTGATAAGTGAACCACATAAAAACATTCCATAGCTGAAATCATCAAAATGTTAATAATATAAAGTAATTAAGGGGAAAAAAGTGTTAAATAGTTGAGCAGAAATAATAAAAAAAAAATAAAAAAATAAAAAAATAAAAAAAAATAAGTTAATTATTAAAACGGCAGCATTATTTTAAGACCATTCTAGCTCCAATTCCTGCTGTTTTAGAATCGCTTCCCTGATCTCAGGCGAGGCTGTTTCAAAAATATGAGCAGGAACCTTACTTAAACCAGTGATTTTGACTGAATTGGGCATTTCCAAAACGGTTTCAATGACGATTCTAGGATTGTTACGTTTTTCTGTTGGCTCTGATTCATGGCATGATTTTGTCGAACTTGACACCTGAACCATTGAAGCTTTGTGCGGTTGCGATGTGGCAGGAAAGAATCGGACTCCAGAGTGCGGTTCATATATTCCATTAGCTTGCCAGGCCCGTTTCCTTCTTTCAAACGTTTCATGATTATATGTACTGGCAGCATTGGCATGCTCCAACATCCAGTTTTCATCCGTTACCACAATCTTCTTTCTCTTAATATATGTTTCCTTGTACACCTCTCGGGCAGGCGGAGCTACTGTATACTGGTGATACACCGCACTGGCTCCATGCCATGCCACATACTGGTTTTTATTGTATGGAACACCTGGGGGAGGTAACTTATCCTCGGGATCTGCAATCTGGCCCGGCACAAATCCGAGAGCTTTGGCCTCCTCTTCATAGTAATCATCGATGACCTTCTTACCTCCAACAATGATGCGTGCGCCAAATTCACGAAATACAGATCTAGCTGTAACAATACCGATAGCACGACCTTTGTATGAATGTGGGATAATATCACGCTCAATGAGATCGTATTTCTCTTCCTCGTTCACAATAATTTTGTACAACTTCTTGTGCTTTTGAAACAACAAGTATGAGTCTCGGAAACCCATACATCGAGCAGGTTCCGTAGAAAGCATGTAAAGTCTGGCTCCTCGACCAGTCACAGTAAACGTTCTCACTCGATATTGACGCTCGCCGGTTAGCTCACCAAGCTTACTCACCTTTTCTTCTCCAGCAGGATCTTCTGGAAGCACAATTTCATCCTCTACAACTTCCTGCGGTTTGCCTTGAACGTCGAGTGGTACAGATGTCATATGCGAAGGCCCGCTTCTGCCTCTTCCACGGGTAGCCCAACGGCCTGACCGGCGACCACCACGCTTAGCTGGAGTATTTGCTGAACTATCGGCTCCATCACCATAATCCTCCAATTTATCGGAATCTATAACTCTTCCTTCTTGATCACTAGGTTCTTCAGTAGAGCGACGAGATAGAGTACCACTTCTACGGCCACGACCAGATCTTGGAACAAGATTGCCAGCCATTTCTCTTATTAGCGTGGCCTTGTTCTTACTACCTGGAGGTCTGCCGCGTTTTCCACTTCGACTAGGAGTATTTAATACACTTTCATCATCATCTTCGTCCTCCTCTTCTTCATCCTCTTCATCATTAGGTCGCTCCACATCTTCGGTGTCTTCTCCTTTTATATCATCGTCCTGGGGAATACTCTCAGGCTCAGCGGTTTCAGCCTTAGCTACTTCATTCGCATCTACGTTTTAATTAGTATGACCCATTGAAAATTAGCCAGTGAACCTACCACTACTTTCAGCACTTCTTCGTGTTCGAACTCTGCGGGTAACCTGACCTTGATCTTCTTCACTATGCCTTTTATTATCTTCCTCTGCTTCTTCATTGGGAACAGATTCTTCCTTAATTTCAGATTCGTCTGCTTTAATTTCATCAGGTGCTGAAGCCCTTGAACGACGCGTTGCTATAGAGCTTAAAGTTAACATTGCAACAACTTCAACCACCATGACTGAAAATACTTACAAGTTCTTCTTCTTTTAACCATTTTATAATTGATGTTCTGAAATCAATAGTACTATTGACTATTCTTGTGTCCTAGGGAAAATAAAATAACTGTATCTTTCTTGTTTTCGTGGTCGCAGAGTGAAAAAAACTCTAGTAGTGTTGAGTGAAAGCGCGCAGAAAAAGCAAAATTAAAATTAAATTCCCTAACCCACCGTGAAGAACAATCGAAGAAAAAATATACAACTTTTTCAATAATTTTTCAGATTCCATGTCTACGATACTTCGAAGATTGGCTGGGAATATTTTCAGGTCTAGGCAAGAACAAATAAAGCTATACAAGTACGTTTTAAATTAAGTGGAATATTTTAGCAGCATAATACTAACCTGTCTAGTACAATGACTGCTGCAAGATCATCTGAAGAGGCAGACTTAAATGTCACCGAAAACCCTTCTAAGCGAGTTAAGTTAGGTGACTCTGCTACTGAAGCTACTGAAACACCTCCAGTTGAGGCAGACTCTATTGCACCAGTCCCTACTCCTGCTGCTCCTGCTCCTAACTACTACTCTGCTCACAACGCTGGAATCACTGAAACTGATGTCGGAATCACACAGTATATTTCTCCCAATCTCCCAGGATTTAGAGGCATTCTTAAACAACGATACACTGATTTCTTGGTAAATGAGATTGATATGAATGGCAATGTGGTCCATCTCATTGACAATGGAATGCAATCCAACAAAGATGAACAGCCCAAACCTAAAACTGAAGAGAAACCAGAAACCAAGGAAGGAAAAGAAGAAAAGAAGGAAGCATTTTCGCTTTCTCAAGAAAACCGTGATAAACTGGTAGAGAAATTGGATACAGAAACTGTTGACAAGATGGTTGAGCTTCTTACTACAGGGAAGAAGCTTGAAACTACTCAGACATTTGAATCTAAAGAAGATCGTACTGCCATTCATCAGCTAGTTCGTGAAGCTTTTAACTCCAAGCTAGAGACCAAAACGTCTCCTGAAAATTCCTTCATCATAACTCTTAATACTCAAAAGAATAACGGACGTCGAAATAGATTTTCCAAGGCTCTTGCTACAGCTGCTGGACCTACAAAGGCATTCTTACATTTTTCTGTTTACAAGGAAAATAAGGAAACAATGCAGGTAGCTCATATGCTTACAAAGTTTTTGCGTATTCCGCCAAAAACTATTCAATATGCAGGTACTAAAGATAGACGTGGTGTAACTGTTCAGCGTGCTAGTGTAGCTAAGATGGATGTCTCCAGACTTGCCGGAATGAACAAAGTCCTTCGCGGCATTACCCTGGGAGGATTCAAATATGAAGATAACCCATTAAGACTTGGAGAGCTTCAAGGGAACGAATTTCTCATTACAATTCGTGATGTTAGTGAAAAAAATCAGGAACATATTAACCAGTCTTTAACTTCTTTGAGAGAAAACGGATTCATCAACTACTATGGAATGCAGCGATTTGGAACTTTTTCCATCTCTACTCATACGATTGGTGCATATGTTCTGAGATCTGATTGGCAAAACGCTGTTGAACTTATTCTATCTCCTCAAGAGTTGGTCGTGCCTGAAAGTATCGAGTCTCGTAAAGTGTGGTCGGAAACAAAAGATGCTGCAAAGGCCCTGACACTAATGCCTCGCAAATGTGTTGCCGAGTACTCAATTCTAGGAGTTTTGGCAAAGACCCCCAATAGCTATCTTAATGCAATGATGCAGGTTCCCAGAAATCTTCGCATGATGTACGGACATGCATACCAAAGTTACATTTGGAACACTGTAGCTAGTGAGCGAATTAAGCGCTTTGGAATGAAACCCATGGTCGGTGATCTAGTTCTCATAGCTCCCGACAATGAGGCCAGTGAAGAAACTCTTGAAAAAGAAAAAATTGAGGAAGATGTCAAGCAAGAGACATTTATTCGGGCCCGGCCTATTACTCAGGAGGAAATTGATTCTGGTTCTAAAACTATTTACGATGTTGTTATCCCTACTCCTGGGTTCGACATTCTGTATCCTGATAATGAGTTGAAGCAAGTTTACATTGATACTATGAAGAAGGATGATCTTGATCCGGATAATATGCGCAGAAATTTGAGAGAGTTTTCACTGGCTGGTAGTTACCGTCATCTGGTATCTAAACCTGCCGTTGTCGAATGGTGGATTCGCAATTATGAAACTCCGGATGAACAAATGGTCAAGACTGACTTGGAGTTGCTGAAGGAGGGCCTTTCCGAGGACAACAGAGTGCAAACTGAAGGTACTGGATCTAAAACTGGTGTGATTTTAAAGCTACAGCTAGCATCCTCGCAGTATGCGACAATGGCCCTCAGGGAAGTCATGAAGGTTGATACTAAGCGCCGTGGAGATGGGTTTGACGTTCAAGTCAACAAATAAAGTGCGTCATGATGTATGTATATAAAATTCTTATTTATGAATATTGATATAGAAAAATTTGGACTACTTACCTTGCAACTTATTGTCTACTAAAACCTGGGAATTCTTCTCAACGATGTAGTATGACCCTCCTATGATATCTCTTGCTTTTCACAGTCAATACAGCCGTAGCCCATCCATATCCACTGGCAGATAGCAGAGTATCTCCGCAATGTCAATCCTCCAGGAATGACTCGAACAATCGGATTCAACCTCCCACGCCCAGCCTCTACCCGTAAGGTAACCAATAGAAAAAAAAACGAAATGAAATCAAGACAAAAGCAATACATCAGTATAGGCAAAGCCCATTATTCAGCCGACACCCAGAGGGGAACTTATTTATCGAAAAAAGTCATAATAACCACGAGGTCAGATGAGGTGGAGAGTGACTGGCTCATGAAAATTAGGCCACCTCGATAACATTCAACCTCAGCATCTCAAATTTTGGGGGTCAAAAGGAAATCTCGAAACGTTCTATTTCACGCAGACAGATATTCGGGTAGTAGATAACCTAGGTTTGCAAAGTCACGTTGATAACGCCTTAATGTAAAAGAATAAAGCCCCAGATTGGAAATATGATAGCACGGAAAAATCGTGTTGGACCAAATTTCTGAATGTCTCGAGGAAGTCCCAAATGGCTTCAAGGAACATGAAGAGCGATTAACATGTCATACAGTGCATCCAAAGGAAACCAAACCTATGAGAATCCCATTGTGTGACCTTGAGAAGCCTAACTATATAGCACCTCCTCAATACTGACAGGTTTCATCCATAGAAAATAAATGTAAAAAAGCGCAGTTGAAATGAGAGAAGAGTGAAAATGTGGGCACAGCGGAGAAATCGGGTTGCCCATAGATTCAGCCTCAATTACTCCAAGCAAGGATGAATAGGAAATTTGAAAAATTGAAATTGTTTTAGAATGACCTCCATCCATAAATCTTAATCTTTTTTCTTTCTCTTTTCCTTTTACTTCTCCACTAGTTCAAGTGTTTTCAATTCAAAGCTCTCTTAGATAAAATGGTTCATGCTCCTCGTGTTATTTTTGTTCGCCATGGGTAAGAATGCGTAAATTTACTTCCAATCCGGTTAGTTCTACAATACTAACGTTGGTGGACCCATAGTGAGACTGAATGGTCTTTATCAGGGCAGCATACTTCGGTCACAGATCTTCCATTGACCGAAAATGGTCAAGCTCGTATGAAAGCTGTAGGAGAGGCTCTCATTGGCAAAAACCGGTTGGTAGACTTAGAGCATGTCAACAAAATCTATGTGTCTCCTCGCCTCCGAGCCCAGATGACCCTGAAATTGCTCTTGGAATACCAGGAAGAAGAATATCCTGTTCACGACCTGAATATTACTACCGTAAGTAATGTCGTGCTAAGAAACTCTTCTCCCCATGGACGAGTAATAACATTAATGTAATGAACAGACTGAGAAAATCAGAGAATGGGATTATGGACATTACGAGGGCAAGACAACTACTGAAATAAAAAAATTGCGCCAGGAAAAAAATTTAGATCTAGATTCTCCTTGGACTATTTGGACAAAAGGATGTGAGGGAGGCGAATCCCCGGAACAGGTTCAAGAACGGGTGGATGGTATGTTTTTCTTGGTTTTGCCTTGTTTTATGAATCCTACTGACTATTTAAAGAGTTGATAAGTGAAATTCAAGAAGCCCATCGAGCTGCTATTAAAGCAAAATCTCGTTGTGATACTGTAATTGTAGCACATGGTCATATCCTTCGATGCTTTACTCTTCGCTGGCTTAAGCGTGAAATCAGCGAACCTTTGGCTCTGATCTTGGAAGCTGGAGGTACCGGAGTTTTGAGCTATGAGCATAACAACTGTGATGAGCCCGCATTGTCATTAGGAGGTGCATTTATGGCTTCGTAGATTTACAATACTTTATGGGGAAAACTTAATATGCAATTATTTAACAAACAAGTAAAGAGGCAATTGAACAGAACAGTATCAAAAAAAAATAAAGTATTTCATGAACATAAAAAAGTGTGCAAGTAGTAGTAGCCAAATTTGGAAATTTAATCGAGGAGTTCTCATTTACCTAATGGCGGGCGAACAATCTCGAAGCGAATTTCTTGGGAACTTTTTAATACTTGGTTTTGAGTGTTCCAGATTCTGATTCTTGGAAGCAGCCGTAAATGGAGATACGGGTTCTATAAAGGCGCCAGCCTGCTGGTCCAAGTGTCTTTCAAGATTGCGAGAAAATGAATGATAGTTAGTGTTGCGGTGCAATATAGGAGAAGTTTCTACTGCATTCGTTAACAGAGGGGCTTCTTCCATATCGTGAGTGCCATAGTTGTCAGTATGTGATTTATCAATACCATCAGAAATAGGGTGAGCATGAGAGCTGTTATTCTCCGATGAAAATGTTGATGCAAAGGTTTTGAACAGTTTATATTGAGGTTTGGCATCACATAAGTCACGATGACTAGACTCTCCATCTGTATAGCTTTGGTTAATGAAAGAACCTCCAAAGGGCTCAATTTCACTGGAAGTATTATGTCGTACATGCTGATGGAGACATAAGTCGTCATTTAATCCTAGACGCCATGAAAGACAAACCACGCCAAGCAAGATTAGCAGAGTTCCCAAAGCAATAAAAACAATGTGCAGAGATGAAAGTTTAGAAGCTTGCTCAAAGTATATCAAACCATTTAGAATGGTGACAATATTGTAAATGCAAAAGTTGAGAGGATAGATGACAGAAGTAGAGCAAAGATGAAGGGCACAATTTAAGAAGTACAATTGAGAAACTGCAAAAAAAATAAAAAAGCCGACAATCACCCAAGATTGATACTGTCTAAGGTCTTTCCAGTGATCTCCAAGCCCTCGTACCATAATTTCAACGGCTGACTTCGCCATAAGTAATGAGTGTGCAGATAATATACCACAAATAACGCCATACATCATTCCTCTTAGTAGGGGAAGTCTGTCGGGATGTTTGGGATCTGGTATCCAGTTTTTTGAAACATGAATAAGCGCCAGAATGCCAGCCATGAGTAGAAATGTGCATAGCATCCAGGTGATGAAGGGTTTTCGATGGAGTAGTACCAATAGTTCAGCCAAGTTATGATGAGGTTCAGGAACAACACCAAAGAAAGCGACGGCCAGAGCACCAAAGGCTACCAGAATAGTTCCCATCATTGCAAACTGAGTAAATGGTTCCGCTAGTAACAAAGACGAACAAACAGAGTTAAACACTAGCCCAACAGCCTGAAGTGGCGACAAGATGACCAAGGGCAACGTAGTAATTTGCACCGACGAGCCAATAACATTCGATAATAAGAAAAGTAGTAAACCTATTCGCCACATATGTCGCATGTAAGCTGGCCTTCGAGGGATGTCTGGGGGCTTTTCATCTTCTTGAATATGAGATTTTCTTTGTAGTGTTAAGCCAACAGACTGTGTCGCTAGTGATAAAACCCCAACAGCACAACCTAAAACAATAGCTTTAGAAGAATCGATGCTGTCCATGACGAAGATGTAGGATATGAGTTTTAACAAATGAAATAAGCAAAGGGAGAGAAATATAAAGAGCGTTCAAACACAACCCGAGCTGGTGCACTGATACCTATCCTGTGCTTTGCGTAGCCAGCTATAACGAAACGGAAATGTTACTAGAAATCTGCCAAAATAGAAGAAAAAGAAAGCAAGGTAGTCAGTAAACCAATATAACTGGATTCTGTGTTATTCTAAAATCTTGAACGAGGATGAAGCAGGGATAAAATATGAAATTTGTCGGGGTCACTGGTAGAGGTACCAAAGATGAAAGGCTGTACCGTTGAAATCAAAATTTGGTGTTGGAAAAACAAAACCCAAACGGAACAAAATGAAAACAAAACAAAATGAGAAAAAACAAGCAAGTCAGAAAGCAAAAAAAAAAATTACTATAATTTTAAGACTTTGACAACTGGCAACTTGACTAAAACCTTTATACCGAAAATGAGCAAAGCAACTGCTATTCCTCGTTCTTTCTTTTTTGGCGTCAGTCAAATTCGTCTTTTTTCTTCATCTCGAATCTCGCCGAATCAAGGAATTGTAAAGAAAACAGGGTCTTTACCTTTTGAGCTCTCAAGTACAAGCTCATTGAAGCCTTTCCTATCCAACACTATATTCGCCCAAAACTTACTAGGAATTCGCCCCCAACTAGAGCATGATTTCAAAAATGATAATTTAAATGCCATTTCTTCCCTTCCTTATTCTATTGTACTGCCTCCAAAAGATCCCTCTGTTTCCACTTTCAAAAGGCTTATGGCCATTGGGAAAGAATATGTGAAACTTTACAAGTCTGGTATTTCAAATGTTTGGAAAAATAACAAAGCAAGCAAAGGAATATTCAAAAGACTGGCTTCAAAGAATATTCATCAGTTGACTCAATCTGTCCTAGAGAAACAAAGCATAGACAGGATAGTTAGCAGTATTGAGCCGGCAGACGGTTCTGCTGAGCCTGCTACGGCACCCTCAAACTCTGTTAATGTTCAAATTCCATCCGAAGGAAACCTGACACGCTCTGAATATCAATTATTACTGCGCACCCCTGTCGACTTTTACAAACTGCCATTATTTTCCGTTATTTTTGCCATCTTTTTTGAGACTACCCCAATACTGGTTCTCTTAATTCCACATCTTGTTCCTTCAACTTGTATCCTTCCTCGACAACAAAAAGCTGAAATTGCTCGTAACAATAAGAATATTTTGGCTTTGAAGGAACTTTATAAGGAGCCTGCTAACTCTAATTCAGTTACGAAATATTTATCTAGATCTGTGCACAATCTGACCCAAGAAGAATTACGAGCTGTCGTCAAGGCACTCCAGATTTATTCTTCATTAATTCCCTTGGCTCTCATTTCCCGGTCATCAATGGAAAAAAATCTAAAGACTTACATTGAGCAAATTAAGTGCGATGATACTCTGATTGGATGGTATGGTGGCGTTTGGAATCTGACCTCAGCTGAACTAGTAAAAGCCTGTCAAGCCAGAGCAATTCCTACGGAAGGATTTTCAGAGCAAGAATTACGAGTCAATTTGTTTACGTGGATCACTAATTTGGCCGAAGGCCGATATGATGCTGGGTTTTTCCTCTACAGTCTGGAAAATAAACCTGAAGCCTTTGATGACCTTATAGAACTTTCAAATGATTTCTAAAAATTGCCAGCATTAACGCCGGAATGAAACTCTTGCAGCTCAGTACTATTTTCGCAGTTAGCAACGAAGTGTAAATATTATCAAATAGAAGAACATCAATACTCACTCTTATTTCGTATGAACCAGCACGAACAAGGTATCGCACCCATTTTACAGTGTTGTAGTTAGATTTCTCAAAAATCTTTAAGTATCTAACCACTATTCCTGAAGAAGTGAACATAGACAAAGTAAAGTCCATTGAAATAGGAGGCCTAGACCAAGCTTTCCGGACTGTAGTCGAAGATAGAGTTGCTGTAGCATGCAATGAATATTCCGATCCTCCGGAAAATCGATTAATCCTGATACTGTTAGTCAATTTGATTAATAAATCTAGACACAATACTTACTTCCAAACCATTTGGTTCTCTGACGGGTCATACTTGACTTTTCCACTAGTAGCATTTTGAGAGGTATCTGAAGTATTTAAAGGAGTAGGTATTCGAATAACAACATCAGTGGCATATAGCTTAGACCCAAATGTTGCTTTGACGGTGACCTCATACTCAACTTTCATTTTTCCAACTTCAGTAACTTGAGCAATGACTTTGAAGGGTAGATTGATGTTTTCTACCGCCCTATACCTCATGAGCTCAAAGTCTCCATCAGGAGGCACAAAACTTATAATTCGATCTGCATCGAATTGGCCAAGCTTAACACATTGATGAAACTGGCAGTCTTCAAGATTTACAGCCCCAGCAGCAGCAGAGTGCTTCATGCCAGGAACCTCATCATCAACGGACAATAGTAATGAATCATTGAGTCCAAATTTACACTCTGGAAGGCCTGATAAATGTGCCTTCAATTGAATATGTCCCGTAACATCAGCCTTCAACACAGCGCCTAATAATTATTAGAAATTTCAACAATAAAAATGGAAAAAAATTAAGTTACCTGTTGAACTCAGTAATAAATTGACATCCTCCATGACATCAACAAATACTTCGTTTTTCCTGTACTTGATATCTGGTCGTCTCCATGAAATAGCTCCAGTTGCTTGCATTGTAATCTTGGAAGGTTTTTGCTATACAATATAAGTCATAAGGAATATCATACTAAAGAAGTGTCTGCTTACCTTCGTTACTTGAGATCGGACTCCTTCCGTTGTGATAAATTGCTTCAAGGTGTCGGTTTCAGTATTCTGTGGAAATCCAAAGTCTAAGATCTCATCTAAAAGTTCATAAATCAGAGTAAAGTTATTCTTCACAGCTTGTTCATCGAATTTATTGAAGTAGCCTTTTCCTAACGAGACCAGCTTGTACAAGAATTCAAAGACTAGGGCTGCATCAACATTCGACCGTGTAACAGCAACAACATAAAGATTTTCATGCCGAACATGAAGGAATGAGGTGGACCCTAGTGTGAGCACTGGAGACCGAGACTAAAAAATCATATCAATATTTGTATCAATATACTCAAAAATGGAGCTTCAAGACATGAAATTACCTCAGGATTTGAAATGACTTGAATTCTAAAAACATCTGCGATTGACCGTCGCAAACCATCTCTATACAGTCTAGAAATCAATACTTCTCCTTTTTGATTGTATAATATTATGGCAGATATCATTTTCGGTTATTTTGAAAAATAAACAAAAAAAATCCTTTTTGAATATATACGTATATGACGATCCAATCCCTTAAAATAAATTTCAAACGTTAGAGGAGTTGATTGAACCCGTATTTTGAAATCCGCCAACACCAACTTACAAAGGTTAGGGTAATTGTTCCATCTTAGGCCACCTAGCACTATCAAGTCCATGTAATTAATTACTAGTCGTCATTCATTATAACAGAAAGATACAGTACATATAAATTAATAAAACAAATCATATCATATCAAGGCATCGGCACCCGCATCCACTAGCACATTCCTCTGCACCACATTGAGACCACCACTCTTGGGCACAAGTGGCATGAAGTATATGTTCACAATGGAGGCAAAAGAAAAACCTCTTTCGTACACTCAATCCACAGTACTGGCAAGCTTTATGATAAGTTGATCTAGGAGTTCCAGTGTTAATTGTTTCAGGATCGTACTGCTGGGAATGAATATGAAATTGAATATTTGCAGAATGAAGCAAGTCAAATTCTGAAGTCCGTTGCTCTAAGGCTCTCTTCTTAAGATCCTTACTTGCACTAAAACCCACAGAGCTTTTAGAGTTATCTAGGGAACCTAGATTGCCTGGAGTAGATGAATTGACACCAAAACCTGTAGATCTTGAGCTAAAGTTCTCATTGCCCTGTGCATAGTTAAATTTCAATACCTCAAGGCTTGCCACCTCCAATCCCCATGAAAACAAAATACCAGCGTATTGCATTCGATAAAGTTTATACTTTTCTTCTTTAGAAGGATCTAAAAGCGAAACGGGAGGTAGAGATTCGCCATGGTCTAATAGCTCTTCATCCAAGATTGTAAAACGAAGTTTGGGAAGTAATGGATTTTCATTTTCAAACTCTGGCAAAATGCAATCATTGAAACCATTAATACTGCTTCGGCTAGCTAGCCGGGTAGCTGGATGGGTATTAAACATCATTTGAAGTTGTAAGTCATTTTCACTATCACCGCGTCCAATTGGTGCGGTACCATTACTTTGCAGGCTATTATTGGAATGCAGCTGAGGAGAATTAGAAACGCTTGCAATGGGACTGCTTCCAGGATTATTCGGTGGGTTGAGAGTGCTTGTCCAGTATGCTGTAGAAATGGGGCCAAATCCCGTAATGGATGTGTGACTACTATCACGTTTATGAACTTGATGATTGGAAATGGTAGGAGAATTAGCTAAATGAGTGTGGAGTTGACTTCCTGTTCGAGAAAATATGCCCGCAACAGCACGACGTGCACTAGAAAACTTTTCTGGAGATGAAGATACTACAGAACTATCTTTAGAAGATGTTGGTGAAGCATCTGCTGTGAGTGTTGATGTATTCATCTTATTGGTAAGGCTACCACTAGTTACAGCAGGGTGCGAAAGATGCCCACTTGCAACAACAGCAGCCATTGCCTCAATCTCATGTCTATTACTAAGACTTCCAGGAGAGGGTATTGCAGAATCCCACGGATTAAATTTTCCACTAAAATAGGGAGTAAGGAGTGCTGATTGTGGTCCCGTACTAACGCCTCTTCGCGAAAACTCAGAGTATGGGGATCTTAAGCTCTTTGCAATGAAAGAATCCATAGCCGGAAGCGATATAGTGAGCGGGTTTGGGGCCGTTGAAACGGATGCAAAAATACACGACATATTTGCAAGCATTTGGGGGTTTTGCTTTTGTTCAAAATACTCAAACAACTGCTCCACTAGCCACCGTCTACCAAAAGGATGATTACCCCATTGAAATGCACCTTTGGCTAAAAAACTGGCAATTCCAGGTTCGCTCATAGTAGAACTAGCTATGAGATCCGCTGAGTCGACAAGTGGTAATTGAGTAGTCAAAATCATTTCAATTAAACGCCAACAGTCAGCGACCTCATGGCATCCGTGTTTTTCAGCCACAGCTGAGTTGTGCCGACAAAGATCCTTGGGATATGATCCTAAAATTTCGTATTCAGCTGCCAATTCCCTGCGAGCTGGGATAAGATGTCGAAAGTCAAGAATACGAATCATATTTCTCGTAGTTGCTTCCATTCCTCCTGAATGGTGTGTGCCTTGCGACCGGCCAGTTGCTGAGAGTGGGCCATGTCCAATATGCCGCACCCCAATATTGGAACGTAATCTTCCTGGAAGCATCCATCGAAGAGCAGCTGTATCCATGGTTTCATCTGAGCCACTTGAATAAGTGTAACTGTCTTCATCTGAGTCTGCATTACTACTATTTAATAGTTGCGATGAATTTATCTTCGAACTAGCACCACCAAAAGTGCGATCGTTGAACAAAAGATTGGCAGATGCCTTTGGTTTTTCTTTCTTTTGCATAAAAAAACACACCAGGAAACCCCCCTTAGACCAATATGCTCCACATCCCTTGGGAATAGGAGTAGAATCAAATGAAGGGGGAGCATAGTTTTGAGTATGGATAGCTATTTCTTCTTCGTCACTTGAGGAAGATGAGTACGCAATGTCATTTGTAAATTTGTTGAGATCCTCAGTACTAGATGACACATTGATGATATTTGTATCTAAATCCAATTCTTCGTTATCTTCTTCATAGTAGTCTTGCACAGAAACCTTTTCTCCGAGTAATATTCGGAGGCAAGGTTCCAAACAGTAGCGACCATGGTTGGCAAGTTTTTCGGCAAATACAGAGAGTTCTACCTCAATTTCTTGAATATTTTCTGCAGTTAATTTATAATTTTCTTCAATAGAAAAAGTTGGAGGGTGAAACGGATAATCATAGGGAAATTTAATCTCCATACGTAAAAACACCAAGTCATTTTCAAACCCATTAGGAGATCCATTAAGGGCAATGGTCACTTCTCTCGTTGGAACAGAAATCTTTTCAAATCTAACTCGAGGGAACTTGTGCCCTACCAAGCTAACTTCCTCACCAAGGTTACCAGGAGTTAAATCCAACGACAACTGTATATCAGCTCCAGAGGTTTGATCAAAGGGAGCAGCAAATGCAGATGATCCAATCTTTACACCTGATATCCAGCGAAGATGAGAGTTGAGGTTGTCATCATCTGGGGCATCAGACACTGTTCTGTTTCCAGCCCGAGTCATAAATGCAGAGACGCCCGTCTTGGGGCGTGTGGGAAGACCTCCAGTAATTAAATGAGGTGTTCGTAAAGTCCCAGGAGACGACCCATAAGAACTTCGTTGAGCTCTTGATGATTTCATATTAGATCGGTCCTCGCTAGGCTCAGTATGAAAAGTTTTGTAAAGTGCGCCCCGACGAGTTAGGGGCATGCATATTGGCTGGCCTTTTGCGTAATCTACTTCATTTAAAACTTCTTCTGAAACCGGCCACAGTCGAACATCATTATCTTTCGACCAAGTTATAAGCTGAAAATCACGGTCTTCCAAATCACCAGTAGTACCACCACGAGATCGCCACACAAATTCTCTAACAGGCTCTGTATGGGCCATAAACTCATGTACTGGAGACATAGTTTGAACTCCAGCCTTATTCTTGATATTCACAAGCGATAGGGTGTTATGGCCACCTCTACTAGGCATGATAACCGTTCCTGATCCAAATGGAGTAAAACGAGCCCTACCTACAGGGAAATCTGTTTCAATGGTGTAAACCGGCTTGTTGATATCTTTTTCAAAATCCCACACTTTTACTGTCCGGTCGTTCGAGCAAGTCATTAATTTGTATGCATCTGATCTACAGAAGTCTAGCCCATTGACTTTTAAAGGATGAGCTTTAATGGTAGACACTGGAATAGAATTTTTACGATCATCCCAAATAAAAACTCGTGAGTCATGAGACGATGCTAATATGTGCTGGTTGTGACGATTCCATTTGACTTGGTTGGCTCCTGAAAAGAATTCTGCAAAAGACTGATATGGCTTCCTAGGGTCACGCATATCCCAGCAATGAATGTAAGAGTCGATAGATGAAGTCGCTAGAATTTCAGGGTTTTTGCTGTGAAAATTGATATCAGTTATGGCGCGTGTGTGGCCATGAATTACATGCTCAATAGCTCTGTTCGATGGGAGTGCAAGGTTCCATAGCATAGCTTTCTGATTGGATGTAGAAATAACCCAGGAAGGTCTAGAGGCATGAGGAGACCATTGAACATCTGCCACTTCCCAAGAAGTTAGGTGATGTAGCCATCTGGGAGGGTTGAACGGGTTGTCCAAATCAATGACATATAACCCAGAGCGTCTGCGATGTTAGATAAGAAGTATGCTCATTTCAGAATTGATTACTTACGAAGCAAGAACCACATCTCTACCCGAGGGACTGATGGACATAGCACCAACACCACTGTCAACTCGAATAGACAGTGACGTCGTGAAGGTACCCTCGCTTCCTTCTCCTATTCTGGAAGTCATGGCATTTGGTTTAATGAAAAGTTCAGGTGGGTGGTGAGAAGAAGGTTTGAACGTTGGGAATAAAATTCAAGTAATTGTACCCCATGCCCTCAATCAAGACTACAATACCTTTCTTTAGAAGAGATTTCTGACAACGACCCTGGCGGGCAATTAAGATGAATATCTTTTGAATATCTTTTATCTCCGCTATGTGAAGGGAAAAAACTACTTAATTGCATATTTATAGATCTATTAAAGCTATACTTTCACTGTTTCAACGTCAATAGAGGGTAAATGTGTCTGCAAATGCTACAAATGAAAACAAAATGGAAAGATTTAATGGACTATGATAAAACCGGAATCTTGATATACCTGCTATTTCTTTTGAAAATCAGAGCCCTGCCTTCTGGCTTCATCTCCGTCGAAAAAGTCGCGATTCAGGGAATACATATACTAAAGGTGAGGGAATTACCCTTGCCCTATGAAGATTTTGTTCTCTGTCAAACTTCTACTCTTGAGACCAGCACTGAAAGGTGAAATCACCTATTGTTAGGTTTGAGCTTCTAATACTTCCGTTACTATCATTCTGTCTTATCTTTCTATCACTTCACTTCGTCATTATACTTTTTACGTGATAATTTTGTAAAGTTATAATGGGGAGGGAAGAGGAAAGAGAAGATGAGGATTGGAGACGAATCATGGCCAGTGGCTTCAATGCTGGTGGAATCGATTCAGTAGTTCCAAGCCTTGGAGGCGATACCGTAAAGCATGCAGATGATGCCATTGATTATGGTGAAGAAGATGAACTTGCAGACGATGAAGATCTGCCTGAAGAAGAACCCCCCAGTGGTAACAATAATATCGCTGATGAAAGTGATGGGGTTTTAACTGCCTTGATGGCAGAAGGAAATTCAGATGCATTCAACTCCTCTACTTCATTTTTATCACAGCAACCTCATGGCGGTCTTCAACAACAACTTTTACAACATAACTTAGAATCACATAACCTTGGCTTTGGGGTTGGAGAGCCCAGTCTTGAGGAGCGAGTTGGAAGCGACTATGCTGCGGCTTTGATGGACTTTGATGATGACTGGGCGAGCGGGGGTGGTGGATTTGATTTGAGCGAAAATATGAAATCATCTTACAATCTACCTACTGATGCTCAGTCAGGTACTGCTCCAGGTTTACAAAGTGGTACATTGGGTCAACTGGGGGCTCAAGCATTGGACATGGATATTGACATGGACGATGATTTAAGGACTCTGCCACCATCGGATGAAGAATCTGAACAACGCCCTAAAAAAAATCGCAGTCCAGATGATCAAACACTAATGGATGAGGATATGGATGAAAATGGAAAGGATGGGAACAGTATGCCTGATGAGCAACTGTTAAAACTTTACTATCCTCAATTTGTTCCAGGAGGAGTCTTGAAAATCAATACTATTTTTGCTCCCAGAAATGCTCATTTGGTATTACCGAAACCTAAAGTTACTAGACCTCTGGTGCCTACGAAAATTCACTTAGAAGTGGAGCCAGATCAAAAACTCAAATTCAAGCTTAAAAATGCCAAAGAAAGAGTTGACTCTAAGGCCTTCAAAGTCATCAAAGTTAATCCTGCAACCACTGCTGCGGTTATTAATCTGTCTTTTGAAAATAATAATAGCGATGACTTCCATGAAAAAAGAGTTACAAGTGATAAGCTGGAAGAAGATCTCTTGATTGCAACAGCTGATTGGGATACAGACAATTTATGGAATGAAGATAGCGATACTGAAATGAAAAGTTTGAATAACTCCCAAGATAGTAGCGATAGTGATATGAGTGATGTTGAGAAGACACCTAACGCTAAGCCACCTCCTGTCAGATCATCGCAACCAGATGTACCATTGCTTAAAAAGATGTGTATCAACACTCCAGAAATTTATGACTCTGAAGATGAAGACGGGTTTTTTGAAGGAACTTTTAGCACAGCTAAAAATAAGGCTGTCCTTGATATGAATGATAGTCGCATGCTGTTTACAACTAATTTGCATAATACCGCGAATACTGTTTCTACGCAAAGAGGAATTGCACAAATCCCTGTGACCGAAAAGATGTTGCAACTTAGATACAATATCTCCAATGATCGCGCTTACGATCTGCTTAAAGAAAACTATCAATCTAAAGTGCGGTCTATGGTTGGTAATCTCAATATCGATCACTCCATGGTTGCTCTTCGCTTGCAGTCTCCACACTATAAAGTTAAACTCTCAAAGGCTCAAATGCGAAGTTATCACCGGCCAACATTCGTGGTGAAACCGAACACCACCATTCACTTCTCAAAGGTCAAGCTACGTAAAAGAAAGCGAGATAAGGGAAAGCGAATCCAAGAGTTACTAAATAAAACCACCGACATGACTTTAGGTGATTCTGCTCAGTTTTTTCTTCTGGAGTATTCTGAAGAATTTCCATTGATGCTTTCAAATTTTGGCATGGGCAGTAAGATCATCAACTACTACAGAAAATCCAATCCAGAGGATCAATCCCGTCCCAAACTACCCACTGGTGAGACAAATGTGTTGAGTCTTCAAGATCGAAGTGCATTTTGGAACTTTGGCTTTGTTGAGCCTGGAAAAATCGTTCCAACGTTATACAACAAAATGATTAGGGCGCCTGTGTTTAAACACGAGCCTGGATCCACCGACTTTTTATTAATTCGATCTACAGGTGGCAACATGGGTCAAAGGTATTTTTTACGTAGTATCCCACATTTGTTCACGGTAGGTCAAACCTTTCCTGTCTGTCCCATTCCTGGACCTCATTCTCGTAAAGTCACTACAGCTAGCAAAAATCGACTCAAAATGGTAGTTTTCAGAGTTTTAAACAAATCTGAAAGACACAGAATCTCTGTTCGAGATATATCAGCACATTTTCCAGGGCAAAATGAAATGCAAAATAGACAGCGACTAAAGGAATTCATGGAATTCCAGCGTAATGGTGAAGACCAAGGATTCTGGAAGATTAAGGGACAAGAAGGTCTTCCCACAGAAGAACAGATTCGTTCGATGATTAGCCCTGAAGATATATCTTTGTTAGAAGCAATGCAAGTTGGTCAGCAGCACCTAGAAGACGCTGGCTACAGCAAGACTGTTGACGATGAAGATGAGGAGGGAGACAGCATTGAAGAGCAGCTAGCACCATGGAATATTACGAGAAACTTTATTAATGCAACTCAAGGTAAAGCCATGCTTCAACTTCATGGTGAGGGTGACCCTTCTGGGTGTGGAGAAGGATTTAGTTTCTTACGTACATCTATGAAGGGTGGTTTCAAAGCTATGGGAGAATCCGTGAATGAGAAACTTGACAAGTCGAAATTTGGAGGTCATAGCTATAATGTTGCGATGCAGCAAAAAGCATATGATGATGAAATTAGTCGAATTTGGTATACACAAGCTAAAACTCTCAGTAACACCAACATAGAAGATCTTGGATGGGATGAAGCTGAATCGAAACGGGACGGTACTCACGATGTTGCCGGAAACTCTTTTGAAGCAGCAGGAAGAACCCCTATCCCTTCTCATGGATTAGGTGATGAAGATGGTGATTCCCTATTTTCCCATGGAAGTACAAGCACTCATGCACAAAATAAGATACTTAAAATTACTCGATTTGTGCGTGATAAGAATGGAACTGTTCAAAGAAAAGTTGAAACCATCACTGAGCCCAATCTCATACGAGCTTATGTTAAACGACGGCAAGAGATTGAAGATTCTCAAATTGGGTATGCGCCACTTATTTCATTTTATTTTTATATCTGATTTTTGCTAACTTGTCTTAGAATTGACCAAATCGCTCCTTCTAATGATGAGGAGAAAAATAGACGACACCGTAAAAGATTGGAAAACACCCTGGCAAAGCTTCAGCGCAATCAAGATCGCCGAATGGTTCGTAAGGCACTGAAAGCTGGCGTTGAGATTCCTAAATCTCAATTGTCCGTTGGTGGTGACAAGAAGTCCAATAAGGGAGTTGGTAAAGGTAAATCTACAACTCGAAAGTGTGCGACTTGTGGTGCCATTGGGCATATTAGAACCAAGTATGTATATCATCGGTGTATGATTATTTGATATTAACATTTTGTGACTATAGCAAGGCATGTCCTCTCTACAATGAGAGATATGGTGGCGGGGCTACAGCACCACCTCTGCCTACTCAACCTGGTGCGGCGACTCCAGCCCCCAGTAACCAATAATTTACATTTCATTTTATATATGCATTTTCATTATTTCAAGTCTATTGATTACATTTAATGGGCATATCATGTTCATATTAGTTCAATTTACCAGCATTTCCCTTTTATATACAATGTGTCCATGCTTTACTTTTCATACATGAATTTCATTAAGCTGCTCTGAATAGCTTTGTTTCCCTTGCAAAGCAATACTCTCTACTGTAAACATAAACAGTCTGGTAATTATCATGTAAAATGAAAACCGTGTTTTCTTCAAGTTAGAGAGTGTATGTTGACCTAGAAAATGATAAAAAGCATTATCCTGACGGAACAGTGGAGGAATTGATGAAAAGATTTGCTTCATAATGGGTTATGCATGGTTTGTTTTTTGTTTTTGTTTATTCTATACAGAAAACAAGCATTTGTAAATTGATATCTATATATATTAAAACATTGGTCAAATAAAGCAACACTTAATCATTATCTTGATTAAGTGTCGAAACAGTTTTCATAAAAATCCATAGTGTTATGAAAATTTCGATTAAAGATGGGTTTTACAAATTACATCCCCAGAAAAATACAAGCACAATCTGTGGGGGGTTGATTCCCACAGCCGCACATTATGGAATATAAAACAAAAAACTCCAGAATTCGGTAAACAATTCACAAGTCAATAATTCGAAAATAAAAATTTAATAATGCTTCGATAAATATTTTTCTTGATCAGTTATATAAAAGAGATGAATTTCATATTATTATTAAAATCAAGTAACTCATTGAATGAAAATTAATTAACTAATCCTACTGACATTGCATAGTATATGAAAAAAAACCAATATCGGCTTAAGTATGAAAAATAGTTTAGCCGTGAAGAAAAGAAGTTTATTAAGCGAGACAATGTACTAGCTTGAGTTGATTTTGGTAAACTACAATAACTTAAATTATGCTCATTTGATATTTAGTCAAATAGGGATACTCCCTTATCCTCTGTGATACTCTAAAAATTTTACTGACTTGTTTTTTATTATCATGAAGTTCATTCTGCGGTAGCAACTTTTGTAATAAAGGATACACTCACTTTGATATCGATTTTTTATATAGCCTTTTAATATACTGTTGAAGGTTTGACTGCGTTGCAAGTTTAGAGTATCTAGGTACATATATAGACCGCTTCGTTTACTGAGCGGTAGACAAGGAAGAAACACAGAAGGTTAGTGAATTTCACTTTCATTAATATAAGTATTATTAAATATGGCCCACAAACCACCAATATCATTATAATATATTTCATATTATAACCCATTTATTTTTCAATGAATGTATTTCTCTTCATTGTAAAACATTTCAAGTTTAAAAGCAAAATAGTTTACTATGCAATTCTCATGACAATTATCTCCGCAAGTCCAAATTTAATAAGTTATAAATGGAATTGTTTATCATTTTTTTTTCAAGTTTAACCCAAATTCAGGGATTGAACCTGAAAAAATGAAAATAATCACATTATTGTTAAATAGGTATTTAGTATGTAAATTTTGAAAAATTGAAAATGTTATCAAACTCTATGCCTACGCCCTTCCATTCCCAGTTTTGACACTATAAATGGAATGCAAAAATCCTAATAAATCATCTCAGATCAACTGTACAGACTATAACAGAATAATTATTTTGGTTCAATACAATTTCCTCTTCAGAAGAAAATATGCTTATTTTATGAGATATTCGTAACACAAATTAAGACTGTCCTGTTAAAACTGAAAATACATGTAGAAAAGTTTAACTTCTGATATCTCAAAAGTATTGTCCAATTGCATACATCTATAGATAGAACTGGCAAAATATTTTGTCCCCTCAGTCAATTTCAAAAGTAAATTAAAGTTAAAAAGAACATCTTTTCTCAATCCTCCTAATCATGTTCACGTCTTGGTGTACTTAATCTCAAATGAGAGCAATCATCATATTTTTTTCAAAACCGTTCGGGCCTTGGTTACTTGATTGCAATTAATGGAATTCAAATTACCACAAAATAATTTCCATAATTGATAGAGACTGAAGAATACTTCTAGTCTAACCTAAAAGTAATTATATAAAAAAACGTTGACAATAGATTTTAATCTGAAACAAAAACATCGTCACAGACAGGATTCGAACCTGCGCGGGCAGAACCCAACGCCTGACAACTATACAAATAGCAGGGCGTCGCCTTAACCACTCGGCCACTGGGACAAATTGTAAAAATGTGTCTTTTGGGACAATCAGAGCAAAATCTATCAGAAATTTAAAGTGTTGTTTATTTTCTTTTCTCCAAAGATTAATCGAAAGCTTTAATTCATGCGACACGGCTATGGTAGTGAAAAACTACGATCTGATAATAATACGAAATTCTCGAAGGTGCTTGGTAATCGTTTATTTTTATTTCATGTTATTTTGTTATTTCTATTATATCTTTATACTTTACTTAGCTGCCTGATTGAACTGGCAAAAAATATATTCATTCATTC
>JAJLWW010000190.1:0-31488 GCA_030570935.1 Geotrichum klebahnii
ATCGAAAGCTTTAATTCATGCGACACGGCTATGGTAGTGAAAAACTACGATCTGATAATAATACGAAATTCTCGAAGGTGCTTGGTAATCGTTTATTTTTATTTTATGTTATTTTGTTATTTCTATTATATCTTTATACTTTACTTAGCTGCCTGATTGAACTGGCAAAAAATATATTCATTCATTCATTCATTCATTCGTAGTTCTCCAAACGTGGTACCTTCTGATTGTGCTTTCAACTGGAAGGCGGGACTCCAAAGATTAATCGAAAGCTTTAATTCATGAGACACGGCTATGGTAGTGAAAAACTACGATCTGATAATAATACGAAATTCTCGAAGGTGCTTGGTAATCGTTTATTTTTATTTTATGTTATTTTGTTATTTCTATTATATCTTTATACTTTACTTAGCTGCCTGATTGAACTGGCAAAAAATATATTCATTCAGTTCTCCTCGTAAAAATAGTCAGAAAGGAATCCCTTTGGTCCTTTCTAGTATAATAGTAAACTAAGTAAGAGAGCCCTCGTGGATCTTACTGTTTTTAATCGTGTCTCAGAGAACGTTCCTGGGTTCCTGGATAATGAAGAACTTCCTTAGTTCTTAATAATAATAGTTTAACCGTGTAGAACTTTCTCAGGTTCGTACAAGGGAATCAATGAAGTAAAGAATATAATTTAATAATTGATTTAAGTATTGATTGAAGAAATATAAAAATATAAAATAAGGGAAAATTACTAGCTATTTATAATTCTCAAGAATCAGAGTAATTCTTGATTTCAGAGAAAGATGAAACAATTCATCTTTGTAATATAAACTGTCATTTGTAATACAATTGATTGATGATTCACAATGAATCATCATTTGTCAGAATTGTGGCAAATCAGCATTTATAATAACTGTGGCTAATCATTAGACGTCATTCTGAGGTCAGTCAGACTCGATTCCTTACGTTGTTTTCGTCATTTTACGTTTGTTTTAAAAACTATAATCATAATTTTAATCTTTTAATTTTTAGTACTAAATGCCTCTTGTGAGCTATGGCAAACCTCCATATGCATGTAAGGTATGAACCATTTCATATTTTATCTATTAGTTAAAAGTTGGAACTTCCAATTCTCACAAAAGCTTCAATTTATGCCGTTGATCCGTGGTTGTGAAGATCGTTAAGCAATTCTTTTTACTTTTATTTAATTTTTATTTCTTTCTTATCTTTGTTAGTTGACTCGGTAATAAATAAATTGGGGTGTTTTTACACCTATAAAAATATATATAAAAAATGCGATCTTCAAAAAGGTTTTGTATAATTTGATATATTTATTTGATATTTTATATCATTTTATGTTAAACGTATTTGCAACCTAGGCTTGATTTGAGTTTTTCTTTAGTTTGTTTCTTAGCTCAAAAACTAGTCAAATGTGTAGAATTCAAGATTCTCCGTGTCTTCCATGTATGAAATATGCATCCTATTTAGAGTATAAGGAGAGGAGATCTCATAAGACAAATCCTTAAAATGTAATCAATTCCCTTGGTCTAAAAGGCCTTCATAAAGCATATTCTGTCTAAATACCATAATTTGCCAAATCATTACAAGGCTTTTCTACCAGACGAACTTACATTCACTTATTTTGGGAGCTCTAATAAAATCATGACGGAGATAAGTTATTATTTAATATAGAAGAGACTCTTGAGAATGGAATTTTAGATTCAAAGAATTATTCTGGTATAAGGTTAAATATGAAAAGCGAGTTCCACAAAACCGTTTCCTATCCTTGAATTTGATTTTGCACTATTACAGTGTTATTATCTGTGCCCAAAATGTTAGTAGAATTTGAATTCATTTGAAAGTTGAACTATTCAAGTCATTTCTTAATCCGACCTCATGTCAAGAAAAAGAAAGAAAGTTGATTAACTTTTGAGAGCAATGTTCACATTTATGAATAGAAAACCTTCAATTTCAACTGAATCAATGAATATTATTTTAACACCCTACGACTATAAAGTCTTCTACTAGCTAACTGAGGTTATTTAATTAATGGATGAGCTGATTATCTTTGATGTTCTCTACCTCACAACGCCTAAGCTTTAGCAAAATCATGGGTTTTTTTTTTATTTCTTGTTACCTACCTCGTTTAGAACTAAGGTAGTGTGGGTTTTATGCGCTTAGGCAGGGAAAATATCTCCTCCTCCCGGGTTCCCAACATCGAGCACCACAGTAATCTGTGTTTAGAAAAGGAAGTGAACCAATGTTGGTCAAGTAGAACAAAAATGTCACTTGTATTCACTTGGTTTCAATTAATGCTGAAACATATAATTACTTTCAGATACCAGGTAGTTGCTCAAGAATTGAGTTCTTAAAATCTAGGATATCTACTACAGATTCAAAAAGAATTCACCTCAAAACCCTTCTAAGATTCCAGAAAATTTCCTAATACGGTGAATGTCAAGGAGCTCGTATCATGACATGAACATTTTATTTCAGAAAAGGCATTGGCTCAAATAATTTTAATTGTCTCTAAACATCACTATACTCAAAACCAGATTCACGTAACTTAAAGAATCAAGGAATCAAATAAAATTTAAAATATTTGGTTGTACTTAAAAACAAAAACTGAAGTACACACGTATTTACATTGTAAAAAATAAAAGGTTGCGAGTGACTTATAAGAATATCACTTGTTAAGATCCGTTTGCTAATGTTTAGGTATTGGACTTTTTGGACCTATTTTTTTCACAGTTAGAATAGACAAATGAAAGAGACTAGTTTAGGTTGCGAGTAAGTTATACATGAAATCGCAAAAGGATGAATGATATACATTTACAATATTTTGTTTCTTATTCATCAAGAAAAAAATGTGCCTCTGCTAGTTTGGTTTTTAAACCAAATTCAAAGACTATGAAGACAACTTTTAACTCAATTTCCAATTTGTAAATACATATTCATGAGAAATGAAGAATTATAGAAAATATAATTTTACAAATTATTTGAGTCTCATAACACGACCAATGTCTTCAATAACCTAAAACAGGTAACCATCTAAAGCTTAAAAATGAAATAATAATAATAAAAATTTATCATTCAATTGAAAATAAATGAAAAGCTTATCATTTTATTTCCAAGGTTGAATTAGGAAAGAGAAGTGTTAGGAGTCTTCTTTTTATGGACCCTATTTGTGACCCTTCAAAATATTTCTTCCTTTTTCACCTTCCTTTTGCACTCACTCATATTCATATTTTTTTCTTTACTCATCAGATAGATTTGCCAGCATTTTCATTTCTGCTGTTTGAATCCCTTTTCACATCTCTCCAACCAGTAGAACTCATTGATCCTGCTTTCGCTGTTGCTCTATTTTTCCAATTGCTTATTAGTTTTGAAATTCCAGTTACATTGAAAATCATTGCATTCAGTCATCTTAATGTCAGCATATTCGGTGGAGAAATCGCCTCTCAATGGCCTTAAAGATGATATTTTGCTTGCGAAGTATGTTGCTTGTTTTCTATGAGATTTAATTATTACTAACAATTAGTAGTGGATTTTATTGTAGTGAAGAAGATGAATCAAGCTCAATTATTGTCCGTTCTTTAAATGGAATGGAATACTTGCCTCCAATTAAAAGCTACATGGATGTCGAAGTTCTAAAAACTAACAGTCTATCTGATCCTTCTACTAATTCATCGAAAAAATCACTAGAGCCTAGCCATTTTGCAAAAAATGAGAATGTATCATTGCCGAGTTTGGTGTCTTCTATTGCCTCATCTTCAGCCTCTAATACAGTTCATAAAGAGGACAGGATCTCAGTTCCATTAAGTATTCTAGGTCAGCGCCGAAGCTCCAAGTCCGGTTTGTTATTTTCCAATAGCTCAGTGAAAATTTTGGGACTCTCCCAGCATGCATTAAATTATAATACTTCAGCCCAAAGCTCCAGTAAAAAGCTTTCATTTTTGGAGACACTTGAGTCCGTTCCTCGTGAAACGGATATTTTAGCTCTTAAGAAACTTGCCAATACCATGAATGTTAATACAGGTAATTCTTCAGTTTTAAGGTCAGCATTTATATCATTTACCAAAATAGTTCAAGATATAAGTTCAAGGGCTAATTATTGGTCCTGGGCTCCAAACTATATGACGTTCTTGATGCTTTTTGTTCGAGGAGAGTTTGGTTTGGTTACAGATACTACGCTTATCAAATATGTCATTCATTTGTTTTGCTTATTTAGCTGCTATGTTTGCCAATTCGATCAAGAAAGGGAACCTTCTATTTACAACTATTTTATTAATTTTTTTATCCCTCAACTAATAGCACATGTTGGTGAATGGGAGACTGATGAGTTTGATCCAGCAACATTTGCATTAAGCTACATTTTTTATAAAATTCCTGTTGATGAGTCTATTATTGATCTTCTACACAGTTTGCGAGTGAACGATCTTAAGGAATTTTATCGGTCTTCCAATAATTATATTCGCCAGCAAAGAGCAGTTTGGCTAAGCGCTATCTCATATCAACTAATTTTGAATATTAAAAGAGGTGATAGCGTTGAAAAAAACAAGGCCAATATCTTGAGATGTTACGAAGAAGCACTTCTTTCACACGAATGTGAAAGGGTTTCCAGAATTGCAAAGACTTACGAAAGATATTTTGATATCAAGTCTCAAGAGTAAGTATTTTACCTTTTACAGTTTCAGAATATGATTTTTAACACTGTTTTTAGATTTCCTAGAAAAATGTTCAATACTGAACATTTTCCTTTTCAAGATGACATTGAGGATTTTCCTAAAAACATTTCAAACTACATGTGCCAAATTTTGAGTGACAACCAGACTGAGGGACCCAAAAAAATTATACATAAAATTTGCAAAATATTCAAATCCTGATTCTTCATCTTTATTTCACGGATATTTGCTTTTATTCTTTTTTTATTTTTCCCTCCTGTTGAATAAGGTCTTCATGTCAACATTGTGATGATAGCTTTTACTCCGTGAATAAATATTTAACTGATGTACTTGCAAAAGAAAATGGTAAATATTGTTGATTAATTTTAAGTTTTTATATTGGTGTCCATTTATCAATTCTTCTTGTCTTCGTTTTTTTTTTTATTGATAGTCAGTTATATGGTATATGCACTTTTTTCTCAACCTTTATACTAAGTAACTTTTTTCAAAATAAGGGAATTGACATTTGAAATTCAGGCAATTTAAACATAATTTTGTATTATCATTTTTGAATCCAGTAAAGCTCGGTGGGTTTTTTAGTCTTGTTTATTTGTATTCACCTTTTATACTGGCCTTATTCTTGACAGATGTTTATGCAAAAATGTCTGATTTAATTGTATACCCTCAGAAATAATTATGTAGTGATAGCTAGGTCATTTATTCAAGAAAATTATCAAATTCCGAAAAACCTTATTAAAATTGAGAGAGAGCCGTTACTGAAAGTATGTAAAAAATTCAAGAAATTACAAGTCTGAAATAAGTTTGCAGTTCAAGAAATAACTGAGTTGTTTCAGTATGGTGATATTTTTTTTTCTAATTGGTTTAATATTTTCAACTGAATTCTATATAATCTTAATTATTTTCACTTTAGCATCGTAATGAGTACAAAATAATTAATTATCATGTATCTTGGTAGTACTCTATCCGGATTTCTGCTACTCTCCATAGTTGGTAGCATTCCTGTTCCTGATCCAATTCCTGATGATCAAAGTGCAGCAGTGCAACATCGGCTATCATTTGCAGGTGAAAATGGGATGGCAATTAGTTGGAATACTTTCAAGTTTGTTGATAAGCCATTAGTTCGATACGGGGTAGCACCAGATAAGTTGGTTTATTCAGCAGTAGGTGTCAGTTCAACTTATCCAACTTCATCAACTTGGAATAATCATGTAAAATTATCCGGACTTTCTCCAAACACAATATACTATTATCAAGTCTCTTCAGATTCTAGGGGATCGGTAAATGAAGTGTATAATTTCACTAGTGCTCCAAAGGTTGGTAGTAGATGTGACTTTTCATTTGCTGTAGCTATTGATATGGGTACTATGGGTCCATTAGGACTTAGTGAAACAACCGGCCAAGGTGCAGGAGGAGTGTTACTTCCTGGTGAGCAAAACACTATTGACTCTCTGACACAGAGCTTGGATCAATTTGAGTTTCTTTGGCATCCAGGTGATATAGCATATGCGGATTACTGGTTGAAAGAAGAAATTCAAGGATATCTTCCAGAAACAACTTTAGAGCAAGGAATCGAAGTCTATGAGTCTATTTTGAATGCATTTTACCAACAGATTCAAGGTGTCAGTGCTTTTAAACCCTACATGGTCGGCCCTGGGAATCATGAGGCAAACTGTAATAACGGAAAAACTCATGACAAAAAGAAAGGCATTACTTATTCCTCTGTTGATATATGTATGCCGGGTCAAACAAATTTTACCGGCTTGATCAATCATTTCAGAATGCCTAATAGCGAGTCTGGAGGTAAAAACAACATGTGGTATTCCTTTGACTACGGCATGGTACACTTTATTCAGTTTAATACTGAAACAGATTTAGGAAATGGACTCATTGGTCCCGATGAACCAAAAGGGAAGTCAGAGGAGAATGCTGGTCCATTTGGATCATATGACAATGAACAAATTGACTGGTTAAAAAACGATTTGAAGTCTGTAGATCGCAGTAAAACGCCGTGGTTGATTGTAGCAGGTCATAGACCTTGGTATGCATCTGCCAAAAAAAAGAGCATATGTAAGGAGTGCCAGGAAGCATTTGAAGACTTGTTTATTGAAAATAAGGTTGATGTTGCTGTATTTGGGCACGTTCATAACTATCAACGTCTACATCCTATTGCTTACGATAACCTGGATCCAAATGGTCTTAAAAACCCCTCTGCACCTTGGTATATCTTGAATGGTGCTGCTGGTCACTATGATGGAATGGATGCACTTAAGTATCCCTCAAAAGATCACTTTGCTTATGGGTTCGACAATACGTATGGATGGTCTAAATTCACAGTTCACAATGAAACTCATCTCACCCATGAATTTATAGCTAGTCGGAACAATACCGTTATGGATACTGCGACCCTGTACAAGAATCGGTTGTAGTTCCTAAAGATCAAGGAGGATTGGGAATCTTTTCTCAATTAGATAAAAGAATTATGTACAGACGTCAAATATAATGGGATACTTTTGGAAATTTCATTTTTCTTCGCGAGATTCCTTCAGTTGCTTTTCAAGCTCGAGTCGCTCTTGTTGAAGTTGTTTGAATTCTTCTTGTTCTTGTAACCTCAGTTTTGCCTCAGGCTTCAACTGCAGAGGTGCCATCTCTCTGAAGCTTACTTTAAAAGTAGGTTTGATTGGTTTGCCATTCTCGTCAAATTGTATTGGTCTATCTTCCCGTTTGATCTGAAATATGAAGTTAGTCATAGAAATGCTATATGTGAGCAATAATAAACACACCAGTTGGTAGTCTGACATCATGTAATACACTGCACTAGAACTAAGTACTAGTCCTAACATAGCGGCGATAGCTCTTCCTGTAGGGGTAGGAACAGACATGGTGTTTACTTCGGTTGATTTGCCTCAGAATTCAACATCAAGGTTGATGAGCAAAGTAAAAAGAATTCCAGTAAGTTCAGCCGTACATATTCTAATTATGTAACATTTTACAAAGAAAGAACTCAGTCACGTTATCTCCCAAACTCAGCGCCTATATCTTCTCTACAAGAATTCATCACCTGAAAGCTCTGTTAGAAGATATCAAGTGACTGGTAATTAACGACCATAATAAAAGTAGGATCGATCCCACACAGGGTAATTAAAATATTCACGTGATTGCTTTATATGACAAAGTTCTATTATGGCACGGATTTTACCGCTTCCTAATTCAGACCAGCTAAATTATTCACCCAGTGACTCGCTCACACCATTCAGAAACCTCTCGATGATTCTTGATCCTGACTCTTTCATATATAATTAGCTTAAACGTAGCTTTTGAAAAATTAGAAACTTTATTCATCAATAAAACACAATATCATCATGTCTAGTACTAATTCTCAACCTCATAAAGATGATGCAGTCATTTGTACGTTTCATTATTAGAGTCTTGTGCCAGTTGAAATACTAATTATTTACAGTTGCCCCCAAGACATATCAATACGGAAAAGGAACACTGAGCCGGGCTGAATTGGAGGCTCAGCCCATGAATCAATTCCAGAATTGGTTTGCTGAGGCCAAACACAAGGGTGTTGCTCTTCCAGAAGCCGTCAACCTTGCTACTGCCGAACTTCCAAGCGGACGTGTGTCATCGCGAACTGTTTTATTTAAGGAACTGGACAAGGACGGCTCACTTGTGGTTTACTCCAACTGGGGACCTTCCAAGAAAGCTCGAGATGTTAGATCCAATCCACACGCTGCAGTTACTTTTTTCTGGCCCGATCTTGAACGCCAGGTCCGTGTTGAGGGTGTAACTGAGTTCATGTCTAATGAAGAGTCCCAGATCTACTTTGATACTCGACCTCGTGAGTCTCGAATTGGCGCTTGGGCTTCTCCCCAGTCTAAAGTGATTGAATCTCGTGACGAGCTTGACAAGCTTTATGACGAACAGGTAGAGAAATTTAAGGGACAGGAAAAGATCCCTTGTCCACCACACTGGGGTGGCCTAAAGATTAAACCACTAGAGTGGGAGTTTTGGCAGGGTCGTCCTGGAAGAGTTCACGATAGATTTACATACACTCGAGATTCGTCCGATACTGAATCATGGACAATTAACAGACTTGCCTCTTAGACGAAATATCACTATACATTTCATTTCTTCTGTATTTTATATTTCATATTTGTGTCATTAAATTCATACTTATTTTTTTATAAGTCTACATGGAATTTTCCAAAGTAGAGAGAACACGAGATACTTGGCTTCTTAAGCCATGACCCCAAGACTCAGACAAGCTTTCTTTAAAGATTGCTAGTCCTCGTCTGACGTGCTCTTGCTCAACTGCAGAAAACTCTTTACTTCCCTTGACAGTTATCAATAACCCTGCTACTAAACTTTGGTAGCCTTGGCAATGAAATCTGTGGCTAGTGCTCGCTGTGCTTTGTTCAAGGATCTCGTGGTTGAGGAACATCTTTAATTGCGTTAAATTTTGTAATTGTAATAATGTTTCACAAATATCCTCGCTCTCACACAGATTGATGAGCAATCCCCAGGAAAACAATTCAAGATTGTTTGCACGATGTTGTTGAATGCTACCAAATGACGAATCATTTATCTTGACCAAAAGACGAAGTAGTTTCTCAGCGAGAGAAGGCTCATATATCTTTGAAAACAGTTTTCCTTTTCTGGAATACTTGTCTGCTGAAGTCTGTTGATACCCGTAGTTTGTCGTAATCAAGATAAATAATTTCAATATCGAAACCATGAAGTCAACTAACGCAGTTCGCCAATCCTCTATTTCTTTCGATTCGACCTTGCTATCCCAATAAGTGGTTAAAAGCGGAATAAATTGTAGAAGATTAAGCAAAAAATTCTTAGAAGGATCACGCATTTCCGCAACCGCAATAATACTTGAGTTTGGCCCAGTAGAGTGCATCATGAATTCCATCTGTGCCGTCAGCAAATGCAGTAAATGTAGATTGGCTCGAGATTCTCGCATCTCTTCTTCATTCTCCAAAGCATCATTAAAGTTAAACTGAGATATTGGTAAAAATCCACTCAAAAGGTCTTCCCCAAAGTTAAAGAACTCCTCTACTGAAGTTTTTTCGGTCATAAGTTTCACTAACGTATTATCCACCTTGTCGTCTAAGCCCTGTAAAGATACAAATGAAGATAATGCCACAAGAGCTCTCGAGAAAATAAATTTGCTTGGAACTTCGTCAGTGGAATTCTCCTTTTGCAAAAATCGATTGTTCATTTTGCCTAGGCCCTCAGTAAAGAGTTGCTGAAATACTTTTGAAGTGCCTAGATTTCTTCTGAGGACTACCAATAGCATATCATCATTATCAGGCAGCATTCGCATCAGTAAAGGAACAATATCGTAATGATGAACTAGAGATGCTGCTAATCCAATATTCTTGTCTCCATAAAGCATGTTACAGACAATAAAACCAATTAAGAACGTAGTAATAGGGTCTGTTTCGTCCTTAACTATTGTGAACAACTCCCCAGGCATACTGGAAACTTTGAAATCTTGAACAAATTCCCTGTCAAGGCATTTCTCACAAAGTTCAAGCAAACTAGAGCGCTTACCAGATATTCCATTAGAAAGTCCATCTAAAATATATTGCACTTCATCTTGAAAACGAGTATTACCACCTAGCATTCGAAGTTCGTGGACTGTTTTAATATTACCTCCAAATTCATCTTCCTCATCTTCTGATTCTTCTTTATCCATGTAGCCACCAAGTTGATCAATTAAATCCATGCCTGGCTCAGTAACCTTTTCCCCTGTAGTTCCATCAGTGATTTCAGGAAAATCCATACTAAGGTAACTTCTAGAGGACCCATATGTTTTTCGAGAGCTGAAAGTGGCTCGGGTAGTCTGCCAGCTCTGCGAGGGAGTGCTAACTGATTCAGGGTCGACATTCTCCTCATTTTCTGGTATTCTATCGGATAAAGATTGATAAATATTTTCAGGAATAGGAAGATCATCAGTTTGTGTGTCAATTTCGTTATCACTGTCGCTATCACTATTATCGAACTTTGACGGACCTAAATTAGCGACAAGTTTCGGTTTCTTCACGACTGGTACTGCTTCCTCTAAAAAGCTCCATGTATCTTTCTCCGCTTGTGTTACATGATGAACATTTAAAACTGAGTCAGTATATCGGCTGTGTGTGTTTCCAAAAGAAGATGAAGGCGAATTGAAGGAAGGAGATGACGATCTTACATTACGATTCAGGCCTATCTGTTGTTTTGTAGACTCAGATTCCGATTTGTGATTCAAAGAGTTATGATCGATCCGTTGGCGCTTGGTATGTGGTACATCTTGGGTAGGTGATGCTGTGTTACGTTCACTTGACAAAGTTTTGCTGACAATTGGATATTTCTTTTCAATTGAAGGGTTTTCTTTTCGAGTAATAGAAGATGTTACAGGTGTGGATTCAGGTTCAGGCGAATTTTCGATAGATAAGCATGATGGTGGACTTAGCGGGTCAGAAACCGAATCTGAGATAGTACGTGAAAGAGTAGATGATTGACCTTTCCCAGCTAAAGGAAAATTTGGAGTCGTACGCAATGGACTCATATCTCGTTCTTTACGCTTTTTGGACTCGTCTACTTGTCGTAATAAGATTTCTTTTTCCTTCTGTTTCGCTCTTTCTCGCCGTCGTAGATTTAGTTTTGCATTAGGTTTTGGAGTTACTGGAGGTGGTGAGTCTGGAAATGCAAACAAATCTTCATCGTCATTGGCTTGTTTTTCTTCCTTTGAACTAAGTTCTTTAATGGCGGGCTTGGGAGTGAGTACCATGAGTTCTGATTGAGGTAAGTTTATGCCAACTCCTAGAGATGAATTATTTCGCGTAGGAGTGGAAGGAGCTGAACTTTCAGAAACAAGTTCACCAAATACAGAAGTAGGTCGCGGTGACGACGGCTTAGGGTCTGTGTCCCGCGCCATGAGACGCGACCTGTTTCCGTTGTTGCGTTTGCCATAAGTAGCCTTTACTTTTGGAGTAGACATACTATAAGAAATGCTTTACCCTAGATTCAATATAACCAGAAAAAATATCAGAAGTGTGATACTTCTGGCAATGTGAGCTTGGCACTGTAGGGCTTTTTTTGTTCAAAATTGGCAGATATGAATAAATCAAACGGGCAAGTTTCGACGCGCTCCAATTTTGAAGGATTTTTTTAATCACACTAGAAAAGGTCCTTCAAAATCTGTTTCCGGAGGCTGAAAGTAGAGAAAGAAAGAAAAAAAGAGTGTAATAATGGGCAATCGAAGAAAAGAGTATTTTACTTAATTGCAGGTGAATAAGAAAAATGGTGGGTGAAATTATTGATTTGGCGGCGAAAAAACCATTAAATGAAGTGATCTTAGTTTGACACCCTCAACGCTGTAACTTTTAACACAAGCACATAAACCTCTTTAACTCTACTTCTTGTTCAAGTCTGAGAGCCATCAAATATCGCTTTCGGTCGGAATGGAGAGGTGTGGAAATCACTCGACAACGGAATCTTTCAATAGGTTCATAATGCTTAGATATACATGTACTGAAATGTACGCGGTCTGGGAGTTGGGAGGAAAAAAAATTTCAAAACTGAAAAGCACCTAAAGTACTGATTCAACTTTCCAAGAACATCTAGGATTTGAAAAATACAATAGCCATGAGTTCAAGTGAGCTGTTAGAGATTCTTACGAATAGGCCACAGGATCTATTGATCCCTAATGATACTCTTAAAACGGAGTCATTGCTAGCTGTGAAGCAGCGATTCGATCCCATTGCAAAAATATACTCAATATTTGATGAGATCCATGTAGATGGGTTAGATGCTGAGCAGGTCTGGGCTCAAGCTGAGATGGTTATTGATGGAGTTGTTGAAAAGGTCATGACCGATGAAGTGCCTTCATTGACTGAGAGTGGTGCTCTAAAACGGGGACTGTCGGAGCTTTCAGATGATAGTGAGGATGATTCAGACGAGAGTGAAGGATTTGAAAGTGCTCTTGAAAATGAGAACGAGCTTCAACCTCTTAATAGTGACGAAGATGATGCTAATAGTGATTCTGATGTTGATATGGATGCAATGGACATTGATCAAGACGACTACGAGGAGAGCGAGGGTGAAAACGACAACCAAGAAGAAAATGGCGAAGACTCCGAAGATGATGAGGATGAGGATGGGCCAGACTCTGAAGCTAAGGATGAATTTGGACTTAACAAGGGTCTATTTTCTTTGGACGATTTTAAGAAGCAAGTCCTGGCTTTAGAAGATGAAAACAATGACGATGATGACGACGAAAACATTGACTATTTCGCCGACCCTGATGAGCAAGACAGTGAATTCGATGAAGAGGTGGGTGATGATGCCAAGTATAACGATTTTTTTGCTCCTCCTAAGAAAAGCAAGGGCAGTAAACCCAAGAAGGCTACCAAGAAAGAACCTGCATTTGGAGGCTTTGATCTGGAGCCTGAAGAGGGTGAGTACGAAGATGCTATGAAGTCAGTGCGAAAAGATCTGTTTGCTGAGGATGAGGATGATGAAGAAAGCGATACGAAAGAAAATTTATCCACGTTCGAAAAACAGCAGCGTGAAATTATGAAACAAATCGAACAGCTCGAAAATGAAAACATTTCTCACAAATCATGGCAAGTCAAGGGTGAAGCCAAAAGTAAAGAGCGGCCCACCAACTCGCTTCTTGAAGCCGACCTAGACTTTGAGCGTTCTGCTAAGCCAGTTCCTGTTATAACCCAAGAAAGCACCGAAACTCTTGAGGATATGATCCGAAGGCGAATTAAAGCTTATGACTTTGATGATATTCCACGCAGAGTTCCAGACTCATTACCCGAATTCAGACCTAGCAAACTGGCTGATGTACAAGAAACTAAGTCTCAAAAGTCCTTGGCTGAACTGTACGAGGAGGATCACTTGAAGGAATCTAATCCTGAAGCATATGCTAGTGCGGAATCAGAAAAACAGCAAGAATCACATAAAGAAATTAAGGACTTATGGACGTCACTGTCAAGGAAACTTGACACTTTATCCTCATGGACCTATACCCCCAAGGCACCCAAGCCCACTATTTCTATTGTCGCCAATACTGCAGCAATTACTATGGAAGATGCCCAGCCTACTGCCATGGCTACAGAATCCGCATTGGCACCACAAGAAGTTTACCGACCCGAAGCCGAGAGCAAACGGGAAGTTGTTGGACACAGTGGCTTACCTGTTTCTAAGAGCGAGATGAGCCGTGAGGAGCGGAAACGAGAACGTCGCAAGCATAAGGCTAAGAAGGCCAAGATCCTTAAGGAGCGTGAAGATATACAAAAGGTCAGGGCACAAAAAGAAGGTAGCAAGGCACAAATTATGGAAACACTTAAGAAAGGTAATGTCACTATTATTGACAAGAAGGGTGATAAGCGTGATATGAGTGGTAAGCTCAAGAAGGATAAGACCGCATTAGGAGGAAATGGTCTCAAGTTGTAAACTACGAGAAAAATAATTGCATGGAGAAAGGTCAAAAATTGAAATAAATATATGTATAGAAAAGTAATAGATACTCATTTACGGTAAAATACTTTTTTAAATCTAAAATGAAGCTGAAGAACCCCATTCTCGAACTTAGATTTAAACCCTGCACCTCGATGTGACGAGTTATCCCATTGCCTGTCTACAACCCTAAAGGCAATATCTTGGTAAGGAGGTTGTGCTTGGAATTTAATGATGCAAGTGTCATTTTCACCCGCAGTCAGTGCAAGCCGGTGTTTTTCAGCTTTCCCATCAGAATCTCGAATAATTTTGTATGAAGGAGCTTTCTGGGCATTTATGAGGTCGGGGTAAAATATGTTGAACTTATATCCCTGCACAACCTTGGGCGGGGGGTTTTCTGACGTGAAATGAGTTTGATTGTACTTATTCCAGTCATATCCTAGCATGACTCGGTTAAAGTAGCGAGGCTTAATAAGACCAGATACTGAATCATGGCCTGGTAACTGTGTCTCTGAAACAAAGTTTTCTTCATTTTCTCCTGTTGCACGGGCGAGTTCCTTATCGTATAATGCCTGTGCGGGATCAGTCTCTATACTTTGTTTGTTCTCTAGAGACTTGCCATGGAACGCAGAAGCCACATAAGCCGTTCTATCTTTTTGCTGCTTCATGGCCACGAACCCTAGTTTCCGTACTGCTTCACGCTTGTTTTCAAGCTCCTTGAAATATTCATCTTTAGAGTAATTCTTGATTGTAATGCCAACGTCTTCAAACTGTTTAAAGGAGATGAGTGGTGGAACGACATCCATATCCGGATTATATGGAACAGCAACAGCAGCGACTCGTTTTCCCTTTTTTATTAGACTTGATATTTGTAGCTTTGCTCGCAGAGCTTCGGCTGCTTGAACTTTCTGCAATTTACGCACCCGCTCAGCAATAACCAGCTCGTGGATTTCTTGAAGCTTGGACCTGGCTTTTCGTAAAACCAGCTCTTTCAGTAATCGGGACCAAAAATCAACATCCACCATACCCCCTTTAGATTCAAGCATTTGATTGATTTTTTCTTCTAGTTCAATAAGTTCGTTGTATGTTTTATCCTTAAGAACGGCATCGATATCGACAGAAACTGGTTCAATAACTCTAGCCTCGTAGTCAACACCTGTATCAGGAGCCAGAAGTTTTTGTTTTTCCAGGCAGACAACCTTCATCATTTGCCAGAAATCTGCATTCGGCTGTTGTAAATCAATTTTGAGATATTCATCAATATCCGGAATAAGCTGGTAAATATCCTGGAGGTCCAAATCTTCAATAATAGCAAATGGTACAGGCATTTCAAATTCTTGACCCTCGTCAAAGTCTTCGTCATAAACGCTTGGATCTGCTTCAATCATTTTAAGATTTGCTGAAAGCCAGTCAATAGGCTTGGCTCTATTTTCTTTCACACGTATCATAGCTCCACGCTTCATTTGTTTCAAAACAAATTCATCCTCTCCAGCTACCCATTTCTTGGCTTGCTTGTCTTCCCGCTCTTTTTGTGTCCGTGACATGTGTGTTTGACGGGGTTGATCTGGCCTAAAAAACGAGGGTTTCGACTGACTACCGGGGTTCTGCTCACTATAAAGCTGGCTTTGGTCTACTAATGCCTCTGTGCTCTTTTTGAATGCCTCAGGGCCGCTCCGCGATCTATGTGACCTGCGAGATGGCGACCGCGACCTTTGCCTCACATTATCAGTACGACTTTCGTCACGTCGGATATTACGTCTGTCTCTACTGTCTCTATCGCGATATGACTGCCTCTCACTATGAACTGTTCGGTCTCCATGCCTGGATCTAGAAGGCACAGGCATTTTAAAAGTTGATACTGATTCTTATGATCGTTAAGGATTATGGAGGAAGAAGCAGTGAAAATTGAGAACTGAGATATCACTATTTGTTTTAACCATTTATAGCGATATCGCCACCAAGTCATGGAAATAGTATCCTTATATGCAGTGATATTGGGGTAAATAATTTACCCTTAACCATCGCTAAAAACGATTTGGGTTATATTTTTTTTGGATTTTGTCCCATAGAAATTGAAGAAAAAGTCCGGTACGAAAAATCCAAAAGCTGCCCCTCCTCCTCAAGTCTCAAGTAATTTTTAAAACCTCCTCATCATCCCATCACCACCAACGATACCCAGCAAACGCCGTTGACTTTGTTTCTCTTCCACCCCTATTAAAACAACTGTCACTTGCACAATTATGAGTATTTTGCGATCGGCTATTCGTTACCGCTCTGTTGCTTTCTCTCGCAGAGGTATGTTGGGCCCAAAGAGGGGTCTAAGGACTTTGTTGGTGTTCTCTATCATTACTAACTAGATGACCACGCAGCTTTTACGACTTCTCGGATTGCGCTTGAAGCCAACAATTTTGGTATGCCTGCTCTGTCTCCTACAATGACTGAAGGTGGAGTTGTTGAATGGAAGTTCAAGGAAGGTAAGTTTACCTAGGGAAACTGATCTGAATACAGCCTAATGAAAACAGGTGATTCTTACAATGCTGGTGATATTCTACTTGAAATTGAGACAGACAAGGCTCAGATTGACGTTGAAGCCCAGGACGATGGCAAGCTGGCCAAAATTTACGTATGTTAAGTACGGTGGTTTAGTTTAACCAATCTCTAACTGGCTTAGGTTCAAAATGGTGAAAAAGGAATTCCCGTAGGCAAGACGATTGCTGTTATTGCTGAGCCTGATGATGATTTGGCAACTCTCAAACTGCCAGAGCCAGTTGTTGGTGGATCGGCACCTTCTACACCTGCTCCCGCGCCTCCGGCTTCAGAACCCACGAAGTCCGAGCCCACCACTAATGCTGCATCCAAGGCTGCTCCATCGGAGAGTACCAAGGCCAATCCCAAGCAAACGCTTTTGCCATCTGTTCTTTCTTTGGCTATGAACAACAACATGACAGCCGAGCAAGTATTGAATAGTGTCCCTGCTAGCGGTCCTAATAACAGAGTCACCAAGGGTGATATTTTGGCATACCTGGGCAAGATTCCCCAAGGTGAAGTTGATTCTATTACTGCTTCTATTAAGAAGCTGGAGCACTTGGATCTGTCTAATATCAAAGTTAAGAAGGTCGAGGCAAAGCCGGTACCTGAAAAGGCAGTTGAGAAAAAGGTTGAGGAGACTAAGCCTTCACGCCCTGTACCCCCACCACCTGTTGTTCTTAAGGGTCTGTTTACTTTGGCTGAAATTGAGGGATTTAAGAATTCCTTGATTGAGTCTACTAGCTCTGCTCCTTCTACCAAGCAATTGGTCGAAAAAGCATCAAAATTTGCCTTAAGAGATGTTCCCGCATACAGTGCTGCTAGAAAGAGCGTTTTGAACGACCCCGTTTTTGAGTCCATCATTGCGCCCTCTACCAGAGGCCTAAAACCATTTGAAATTAGCATTGACTACCCTGTTGTTCCCAAGAAGAAGGGTAGCGCTGGAAGCCTGGATATTTACGATATTCTGACATCTAACAAAAAGCCTTCTGCTCGTCTCATTCCTACAGAAGTTTTGACTGTATCAGTGACTGTCAACTCCAAGTACGCAGGTGGCGAGAAGAAGGCCAAGGTGTACCTTGATCGCCTAGGCTATTACCTTTCTGCTGGTCTAGGTGAGTTGCTCCTGTAAGTTACATTCTTAAATGAAGGAAGCATTCCTTGTAGAAATAGTCCATACTGAATATTGTGTTTTAATATACCATAGACTGCCCAAGTTTAGAGTCTTGAAGCTTGTCGTTGAGTAGGGTAATCATTATTATTATTATGAATTCTATGAAATTAAAAATTTTCATGATAATGAATGTAATATCAATACTAAAATATAAAAAAATTACCAGTGGGTTTGAATGAAGATCTCAATTATAGAAACCTCTACACCACTTTAACAATTCTCATTAGACATTGACATCCTCATCATGAACCTTGACATTGGGCCAGATCAAGCGAAGGCACCCCCCACTACCACAGCTCCCAGTGGCACTGGCCCTGCATTTTCTACGGCTGAAATAGTTGCCAGGCAACAACAGCCACTAAAGAAGCTTCAACCGGCGGCTTTGGATTCTATTTCCATTTGTTCCACGAATTCATGTTCTCATAAAGCTCCGTTAAACCAAGAACACGACCACGAACACGACCACGAACACGACCAAGAACAAGAACCAGAATCTGCACGAGACGGACAGCAGCAAGGGCACTTGACGGAATCTGCAACGAATAAGCAAGGAAGCAGTATACCAAGTGGAGTAGTAAATTTACAAACAAGATCAGCCCAACTTCACAATCAGGCAATGGCATCACCAACTCTCCCCTTGACTAAAACTCCCCCAAAAACAGCTGCCACTTCGCCTTCAAGCTTCTCTGAAGAGCTGTCACAACTGGTATCGAATACACAAACTCTCATTCCTACGAAACTTCCTACACCACCTCCCCAACCACAGGTTCAATCTCAGCAATCAACAGGCGCCACACCAACACAGGGCAGTAAAAGCCTTCCAAAGCAACAACAACAACCGCCAGATGGTTCTACAATTTCTTCTGCTGATGTCGAAACCAATCCTGACTATATTGCACTCACCTCAGCCTTGTCGTTGTTATTAACACAACGCTCTGTTGCTTGCAACGACCTGATTCAGCTTAAAAAACTAAAAACAGAGGCGCTAGACGACCCTGAAAAATTCCTGGCTGGCCTACGGCGGACAGGAAAACTTCCTAATGTGCCTAAGATGCAACGTATTGTGAGGGCCCCTATGGTCTCGTGGAAAACTTATGGTATGGAAAACGTACACCTTGACCACCAGCTGGCCCGTGGATTGGTGGACCGTCAGCCATCACTTACGCCTGTACGACTTTTTGATGATCAAAATTAAACATACTTGGAATGTTTGGGTGTTTGTATTTTTATTCTTTTATTGTTTCTATGTCATAAATAATAATAAAAAATATAAAAAACTTTTCACATCTTTACTCTGTTTTATTGTATATCTGATTCACCTCTTTTTTGCTCCATCAGAGCTCTGTAACCATCAATAAACTTCTGGCGCTCTTGTTGTAGCATGAAACGTTTTGCCATAGATCCTGCAGACTTGGGCACATTGTTCAACATTTTGGATGGCAAGTTCAGTTCTGGAGGTCGGTCTGCAACGTCACCGAACTTTGGAGCTGGCTTTTGCAAATGTGCCCATGGATCTGGCGATACATCTCGCTTGCCTCGTTTGCCGCCACTTATTTTTGTTGATCCTCGTTGGCTCCACCGGACATTAGTATCTTCCTCATCATCATCAATTTCACCTCGCTCAAGCTTCCTTTGACGGGAGGCTTCCAGTTCCTTTTCAACTTTGGCTCGTTTCTTTTGAGCACGTAAAGCTCCGCGACTCGGACCCTCAGACTTGCCTCGTCCAACAGGCAGCGCTTCATTAACACGCCTTGAGAACTCTCCCATTGACTCACCAGGTTTGATCTTAAGCTCCTGAGCCTGTTGACTAAGAGGTTCAATAGTTGCCATTGGTAGTTGTTTGCCCTTCTTTGCAGAAGTTTTACCATTTTCCTGTTGTTGCTTTTTGTTCTTGGAGGTAGTAGCAGCAACAGCTTGAGCAGCTCTGCGGTCCTTGTCTAACGGTCGAATGCCTTGACATTTCTCAGACCAGATCATTAATCGTTTAAATGCTTTAGGTGTGTCGTCTTCCCCATACTCATCGCTCTTCTTGGGCTTGTTTGGGTTACGGCTTTTCTTAGTGATAAATGAATCTGGGCCATGGTCAAACCTAATAAACAAGAGTAAAATGCATTAGACAGCTAAATATTCAAATAGTCAATCATAATAATCAAACTTACTCTATTTGAGCTCTCTTGAGAGGATTTCTGGCTCTTTTTCGTGGCATTTTTGAGTGTATGACCTTGTAAAGATTTGAGCTTCGATGAGAGTTGAAATTTTTTTTTGTTCCCGTTTCTCTTCTATCAAGAGTTGGGAGTTTAAAAGTTTGGATCAATTATTGTTGTATTTACCGTGTTGGTCACAGTATGTATGGAAATAGAGCATACAATACGTTCTTAATATCATCACCGTAAAAGAAAGTGAGAAAATAATTACATTTGTTTACATATTATAGTTTATTATATGGTAATAGAAAACAGGATAATGTTTAACGTCATGTCATGCATTAAGAACCAAAAAATAGTTCAAATGTCTATCCAATGACTTTATGAGGAATGTACTCCTCTTCAAGATATTTGATGTCGTCCTCAGACAACTTGAACTTGACAGCGGCGACAAGATCAGCAATTCGCTCAACCTTGGAAATGCCCACAATGGGTGAGCATCCCTTGGCAATGGTCCAGGCGGTAGCTACTGTAGCCATAGCTACTCCTCTGTCCTTTGCTAGTTTCTCAACACGATCGACGATTTCCTTGTGTCTATTGTCAGACAATCCGAGCATGCCTTGGATGGGATCTTTCTCGGATCTATCTGACTTGGCTAAAAATGGACGGGTCAATACTCCACGAGCAACAGGGGACCATGGGATCAGACCAACTCCAGTCTCATTGCAGTATGGGATCATCTCTCGTTCCTCTTCTCTGTATAGAAGATTGTAGTAGTTCTCCATGCAAATGAACTTGGTCCAATTGTGAGTTTCAGCGATATGCTGGAGTTGGATGAACTCATAAGCCTTCATGGTAGAGGCACCAACGTAACGGGCCTGACCAGATTTGACAACATCATGAAGAGCTTCCATAATTTCAGTCTTAGGAACGTTGGGATCAAATCTGTGGATCAAAAGAACATCGATGTAAGTTCCCAATCGTTCACATGAATTCTTGACACTCTCCAGAATGTTCTTTCTGGAAAGACCAAACTGGTTCAAGTACTCAACTGAAGAAAGGTCCTGGCTGAAAAATGCAGAATTAGGATCACCAGTCAATAAGTATGCCTTTGAAATAATAACCATCTTTTCACGAGGAATGTTGTAACGCTTAAGGAACTTTCCAACTAAAATCTCAGAAGCGCCACCTGAATAGGCATTGGCAGTGTCAAAAGTTCTGATTCCAGCATCGTACGCAGCTTTCATGATTGTCAAGACTTTCTCTTCATCATCTTCTACCCAGTCAGCCCAGCCTTTAGAGCCATATGACATGCATCCAAGAATGACCTTGGAGATTTGGAGACCAGAGTTACCGAGACGATTGTATTCCATTGCGTTAATTGATTGATAGTTAGAGTGAATAATAGAGTTTATGAGTGTTAAAGTGTTGAATTGTTGAATGTTGCTGAAACCCAATAGCTGTTAGCTCACTTTAAATACTTGAGTTCGATTTGTAATTTTATTGTGGTCGCGGCTTTATGCCTGCGGCTTTAGAGATTTTCACTATTCCCATAACCATGGAGGAGGGATTTTTTTTTTCACATATTACATCACCACTTATTTTCCGCTGTTGAAACTTAACTCAGATCAATAACAAAGCCAGTAGCAGCTGAGTCCATAGAGGTCCAGTAGTAAGCGTTTTGAACTCTGAGGCCATCAATTCCCATCCCCAGGAAGGAGGAAACTGAGTTGTTTTCTCGGCACGCTTAGGATTTACGTTAATCCTTGGAACCGCTCGAAACTCCATGGTTGTTGGTAATAATGTCTAACGATGACTGGAAACGACTCATTCCTGATGATTTTTGGTCTCTACGACCATACTTGTTAACAGGTTTGTAATTCTAAAATGAGGCCTACTAGATATATTTTTTTTCAGCACTGGAATTTCTTACAATTACAAATATTTTCGGAAGAATTAATTCTCCGTCATTAAGCTTGAAAAATATATCACCATTTTTTCAGCTGCCAGTTAGAATGCTCTATAGACCCTCATGGCTGAAAGATTATTTGAAGACAAGTCAGCATATGTCGCTAGTGAACAGTTTTCATTTCATCTATTTCAAAATATTACGTCCATAAGACCCTGTAAGCCTTGATTTGTTTTCACTATGCGCAAGATCCTTTTTTGAAGCTTCGCTCTAAAATGATCCGGCATCTGGAGACATCATTTTTGCTTATCCTGAGCTATGCGTACGTTTTAGTACCCAATCAGTTGCTATGAAACAACCGATGGAGGCTGAGCTAGACCTTAATTCTGAGGTTAAACCTTAATTTAGCAGTTTTGATGGACACAAAAGTGCTATCAAGTGCTTCTAGAATCAGATAATGCACTTGTTTAGGCTTCTGTGGTCAGATTATGAAAAAAATCTAACGGAAGTTCCCTTGGCATTGGTATAGAAATACAGAAACCAAAGCAGATGATTCAAAAAGGGGTTAGGCTTGAATATTTATGATACAAGCATACTATGAGCTTTACAATAAGCGCTGCAGGGCATTGAGAGGACATTTATTAAAGCCATGAAAAGCATAGCCGGGATTGTCGAGTTGGCGATACTTTGTGAAATGCTGTCAGATAATAGTTTACAACTCTCCCTTAAAATCCGCTTGCTTACAGGGCCTAGAAATGAGTAAAATTCTATGTCAAAGATTTCAACTATTTCCAGCGGATCATTACGATACAAGCATGGCAGGCCGTTGTTTTGAACAAGGACTTGACCTTCTCAACGGAGATAAATTGGGCAAAATGCAAGCGAAAATTTCGTTCAGCAATTACAAATAATTAGATGATGGAGAATGATTAGACGTCCAACTTGCTTAAGATCATCATCCATCTTACGTTGTCTAGCATACAGATTTACAGACGTTCAATTTGTAAATATTTTGCTCTTACCAAAGAAGGTTTATCTCTAGATGGGTTTATGGAAAAAAGTCGTTTAAACCTCTTTTCATGAAGATGACGTATAAAGCCAAGCTGTTCATTTTTTAGTTGGCTATTCTGCTACTAATATTTACGTAAATCTTTACATTTCATCTATTGATATTTGTTTAATTGCTATGTGAATAAATAGGCATTGAATATGAAGAAAGTGAAAAGGATTAGTTACAGATTGTGTTGTTAATGCTCTGGTTTAATTCTGATATCCAAATCAAAAATGAACGTTCAACTATGACTTCTGATATAGACAGGCAAGAAGAATATAAGAAAAAAGTCATGTATGCATTTTCAAGATTTCAATGGCATAGTTCATCTCAAGAATTAATTAAGCAAAACCAGTAACTTTATTAGGAACATACTTCTCTTCGAGATATGTCATCTCATCTTCAGACAACTTGAATTTAACAGCAGCAACGAGATCAGCAATTCGCTCGACCTTGGAAATGCCCACAATGGGTGAGCATCCCTTGGCGATGGTCCAGGCGGTAGCCACTGTGGCCATAGCTACTCCTCTGTCCTTTGCAAGTTTCTCAACGCGGTCAACGATTTCTTTGTGCTGTTCGCCATTCAATCCGAGCCATTCCACAACAAAATCTTTCTCGGATCTATCTGACTTGGCTAAAAATGGACGGGTCAATACTCCACGAGCAACAGGGGACCATGGGATCAGACCAACTCCAGTCTCATTGCAGTATGGGATCATCTCTCGTTCCTCTTCTCTGTATAGAAGATTGTAATAGTTCTCCATGCAAATGAACTTGGTCCAATGGTTAACTTCTGCAATATGTTGAAGTTGGATGAACTCATAAGCCATCATAGTAGAGGCGCCAATGTATCTAGCCTGACCAGATTTGACAACATCATGAAGGGCCTCCATGATTTCAGTTTTTGGAACATTGCGATCAAGTCTGTGAATCAGCAGTACATCGATGTAAGTTCCCAATCGTTCACATGAATTCTTGACACTCTCCAGAATGTTCTTTCTGGAAAGGCCAAACTGGTTCAAGTACTCAACTGAAGTAAGATCCTCACTTCTTAGTGCGCTCTTGGGGTCACCTGTAAGGAAGCAGGTCTTTGAAATGATAACCAATTTCTCACGAGGAATATTAAAGCGCTTGATAAACTTGCCAATATAGATCTCAGACAAACCGTTTGAATACATATTGGCAGTATCAAAAGTTCTGATTCCGGCATCATACGCAGCTTTCATAATTTCCATGATTTTTTCCTCGTCATCTTCTACCCAGCTAGCCCAATTCTTTGAGCCGTAGGACATGCATCCTAGGATGACTTTAGAGACCTGAAGTCCAGAGTTACCAAGTCGATTGAATTCCATAATGTTGATAAGTATAATTTATGTGGGGAGATATGGTTGAAGGTTAATTAAATATGAAATCAAATTGCTGAATTATTTTAAAAATATTCAAACGTCGTTGTGCCTTAGTAGTCCAATTTATATGTTTTTCTAAATTTCATGTTCAGCATGTGGTTTATAGTTCGCGCGGCTTTCCCAGTATTTCCACTCTTTCGTTTCCCTGTTTCCGTTGTTGGCTTAATTTATTTCCCTTTCTCCAAATTGTAACTATTCATAGGATGATGCCGCAAATATTCTACATTGAGGCAATAGAATATATTACAGTGCGAGAATATGATTGTTCACAAAGGAATTTAATGTACATTTTTGGTAAAAGTCTGGCATGGATTTTATGAACCTTCGTGTTCCAATTTGGAATTCTAAGAGCACGGTGTAAACTCCACGGCAATCATCAACTCTTGACACAAAAGTAGATCATAATAAGTCTCTTAGCCTGTCATCCGACAAGCAATTAAAGGTCTTCTGAATTATTTACAGCAAATGCAGGCTCATTTACTATGCCTTTTCATGAGATAGTTTATCAGGCTCTCATGTTTACCTAATTATACGTATCACAAAAACTAGGAGTATTAAAAGTTTGGCGTCTATTTTGGTGAGGGGAGGTGCCATAGCTAAACCTGTAAACAGAAATCTAGAGCATTGTACAAAAATGGTCATCTTGATGTCTAGAGATGGAATTAAGATTATGATATAATACCACGGCATCCTAGGAAAGTAGGAGTTATAATAAGCTAAGTGGCATGGCCGTGAGTTTATACTGTAACCTGGGCCATCGACTTAATTCCGCAGGATCTGGAGACCATCTATAGTTTAAATCTAATTGGTTAAAAATATATTTGTAGAAGCCATTAAAAACGAGCACGGTTATTGGAATTTGGATTCGTAAAGCCATCATTGATAATTTTGAAAAATAAAATTCAATTTAAGAAAAAGTAAAATAACTAAAAAATTATTGATCAAATTTATTTTGAATATTAAATTTTTCTCGTGCGTTGTCCTGGGTGTAAATCAACTGTAATTCTCAAGGAAACGTGCTTTTAATCAATTAAGGAAAACCAGTGACTTTATTAGGAACATACTTCTCTTCGAGATATGTCATCTCTTCCTCAGACAACTTGAATTTAACAGCAGCAACGAGATCAGCAATTCGCTCGACCTTGGAAATGCCCACAATGGGTGAGCATCCCTTGGCAATGGTCCAGGCGGTAGCTACTGTGGCCATAGCTACTCCTCTGTCCTTTGCAAGTTTCTCAACGCGATCAACGATTTCCTTGTGTTTACTGTCAGACAATCCGAGCATGCCTTGCATAGGATCATTCTCGGATCTATCTGACTTGGCTAAAAATGGACGGGTCAATACTCCACGAGCAACAGGGGACCATGGGATCAGACCAACTCCAGTCTCATTGCAGTATGGGATCATCTCTCGTTCCTCTTCTCTGTATAGAAGATTGTAATAGTTCTCCATGCAAATGAACTTGGTCCAATTGTGAGTTTCGGCGACATGCTGGAGTTGGATAAACTCATAAGCCATCATAGTGGAAGCACCAATGTATCTGACCTGGTTAGATTTGACAACATCATGAAGAGCCTCCATGATTTCAGTTTTTGGGACATTGCGATCAAGTCTGTGAATCAGCAGTACATCGATGTAAGTTCCCAATCGCTCACATGAATTCTTGACACTCTCCAGAATGTTCTTTCTGGAAAGGCCAAACTGGTTCAAGTACTCAACTGAAGTAAGATCGTGACTTCTCATCGAGCTCTTAGGGTCTCCTGTGTAAGCAAATGCTTTGGAAATTATAACCATTTTTTCACGGGGGATATTGTAACGTTTTAAGAACTTTCCTACTAGAATCTCAGAAAGGCCACCTGAATAGACATTGGCAGTGTCAAAAGTTCTGATTCCAGCATCGTATGCAGCTTTCATAATTTCCATGATTTTTTCTTCATCATCCTCTACCCAAGGAGCCCAATCTTTTGAACCGTAAGACATGCATCCAAGGATAATTTTAGAGACCTGAAGTCCAGAGTTACCGAGACGATTGAATTCCATAGTGTTGAATTAATTTAGCGTGGTGGAAAGATTTAGTTCCAAGGTAATCAAATATGAAACTTAATTGTTGAATTATTTTTTGAATATTTAAACGTTGTGCTTTAGTAGTTCTTTTTATATGTTTTCAGAATTTTCATGTTTAGTCTGTGGCTTATAGTTCGCGCAGCTTTCCCAGTATTTCCACTCTTCCGTTTCCGTTTCCGTGGTTGGACATATCTATTGCCCTATCTCCAATTTGTAAAACGATTCATAACATAATGCTGCTGCATATCTTCTTCATTGACGCAATAGAATATATTTAGGTACAATGACATGATTAGTTAAAATAGGAATTGATTGTACATTGGTAAAAGCTTTGTCATGGATTTTAAGAGCACTTTGAAAAGTCCATGGTTACCTAATTATACTGGGTCACAAAAGCTAGGGACCATCAAGTCTCTGAGTATGGTATCCTAAACTAATGAAAGGTCTTTTGAATTGTTTGAGTAAACCCAGGCTCATTTATACCTTTTCATGATATAACCTATCAAGTGAGTTTATACTGGGAACTGGTCATCGGCTTACATCTGTAGGATCTAGAGACTATTTAATATAGTTTAAATATATCTGGTTACAAATACAACTGAATTTGAGGTCATGAAAAACGAGCATGCTTATTAGAATTTTGATTCATAGAGCTACCGTTCAGTATTTTGAAAAATCTTATACAAGGCATGAAAACTTAAATTCATAAAAGAGAATATTACAGTATGGAATAATATCTCGCTCCTCTTCTCTTACAATAGAAGTATATTATTTTATTGTCTCTTTTTGATCATCTTTATATCAAATTTATGTGGTATATTATGATTTAGACAATGATTGTTGCAAGGCATTGCAATAAAATTTATTCAAGAGAATCCTAGCCGGGATTGTCTAACTGTTGATACTGTGTGAAATGGTGCTATGCACTATTTTGCAGGTCTGTCCTAAATCCGTTTAATTACATGGGCTCAAAAACGGATGAAACGCTATGCCAGTTATTCCTTCTAATTCCTGCTAGTAACAGTCATATTTATGAAGAATAAGAATGGTAGATAACTATTTGATGAGTAAATTGGTTTTCCAGGCTCACTACCTGCAAGGACTTCAGGGTTTGAACCAAGATACTTAGTGAACAGCCCAACTGAAGTTTGGTCAAGCAATGACAGATTGGGCGGTATCAGCTTTGAGAATTATCAGACGTCCAACTTGTTTGGGACCCTCATGTATGTTGTGTTATTCATCTAACAGATTTATAAGCATTCACGTTTAAATGGCTTGTCCTTTCAAGAATAGTTTCTCCTTGCAGAGTTATGGAAATCGTCTATTAACCCTCTAAATATGAAGCATATAAAGTCAGTTTATTTGATCATTAGTTGGCTATTCTACTGGGGTTTAGAGTGAATCACGTTTATATATACATCAAATCACCTATTAGTAATTGTTCTTTTGCTCTGTGAATGAAGATGTATCTGAAACGGAGAAAAAAAATTGTTACGAATTGCTCAGTGTAGATTGTCTTCTTGTTTAATTCTGATATCAAGTGGCTTTTAACTATTTTTTCGGATATAAAAATAGACAAGAAGGATATATGGAAAAGATTCTTCCACGCCTTTTCAATATGGCATATCAATTGCATAAGTTACCTCAATTATCAACTAAAGAAAGCCAGTTATTTCACAAGGAACATACTTCTCTTCAAGACACTTGAGCTCATCCTCTGAAAATTTGAACTTGACAGCGGCAACAAGATCAACAATTCGCTCGACCTTGGAAATGCCCACAATGGGTGAGCATCCCTTGGCAATGGTCCAGGCGGTAGCCACTGTGGCCATAGCTACTCCTCTGTCCTTTGCAAGTTTCTCAACGCGATCAACGATTTCCTTGTGTTTACTGTCAGCCAATCCGAGCATGCCTTGAGCAGGATCATTCTCGGATCTATCTGACTTGGCTAAAAATGGACGGGTCAATACTCCACGAGCAACAGGGGACCATGGGATCAGACCAACTCCAGTCTCGTTGCAATATGGGATCATCTCTCGTTCCTCTTCTCTGTATAGAAGATTATAATAGTTCTCCATGCAGATAAATTTGGTCCAATGGTTAACTTCTGCAATATGCTGGAGTTGGATGAACTCATAAGCCATCATAGTGGAAGCACCAATGTATCTGACCTGGTTAGATTTGACAACATCATGAAGAGCCTCCATGATTTCAGTTTTAGGGACATTGCGATCAAGTCTGTGAATCAGCAGTACATCGATGTAAGTTCCCAATCGCTCACATGAATTCTTGACACTCTCCAGAATGTTCTTTCTGGAAAGGCCAAACTGATTCAAGTACTCAACTGAAGTAAGATCCTGACTTCTTAGTGGGCTCTGAGGGTCGCCTGTAAGGAAGCAGGTCTTTGAAATGATAACCAATTTCTCACGAGGAATATTGTAACGCTTAAGGAACTTTCCTACTAGAATCTCAGAAAGGCCGCCTGAATAGACATTGGCAGTATCAAAAGTTCTGATTCCAGCATCGTATGCAGCTTTCATGACTTCCATGATTTTTTCTTCATCATCCTCTACCCAAGGAGCCCAACCTTTTGAACCGTAGGACATGCATCCAAGAATAATTTTAGAGACCTGAAGTCCAGAGTTACCGAGACGATTGAATTCCATAGTGTTGAATAAGTATAATTGAGTGTGGTGGAACGATTTGATATTATGTTAATTAAAGATAAAATTTAATAATTGTTGAATTATTTTTGTTTTTGAATTTTCAAACGTCGTTGTGCTTTAGTCGTCCATTTTATATGTTTTCCGAATTTTCATGTTGTGGTTGCTATCGTTCACGCGGCTTTCCCAGTATTTCCACTCTTCCGTATACCTGTTTCCCATTGGATTTTTTTATCTATTTTACTATCTCCAAATTGTAAAACTATCTACTGGATAATGCCGCATAAACTGTATGCTTCATTAAGGCAATAGAATACATTACAGTGCAATAATATGATTAGTTAAAAAAGGAATTTATTGTAAATTTTGGGTAAAAGCTTTGTCATGGATTTTATGAACATTCGTATTCCAACTTGGATTTCTAAGATCACGTTGAAAACCCCATGGTATTCATTGATTCCTGATGCAGATGTGAATCATCATGAGTCACTTACCTTGAAATCCTACAAGCAATAAAATATCTTATGAATTGTTGAAAACAAATCCAGCTCATTTATCATTCCTTTTCATTATATAACCCATCAGGCCCCTAGTGTTTACATAAGTATAATGGGTTGAAAATCAAATATTCTCAAGATAACATGCTTTCAGATTCAACCGTCAACTATTGTTCCACGGATATTCTGAGGAATATACTCCTCTTCAAGATACCTGAGCTCATCCTCTGAAAACTTAAACTTGACAGCGGCCACTAGGTCAGCAATTCGATCAACCTTGGAAATTCCCACAATGGGTGAGCATCCCTTGGCAATGGTCCACGCTGTGGCTATTGTGGCCATGGCCACTCCACGGTCCTTTGCTAGCTTTTCAACTCGATCAATAATTATTTTATTTGATTTATCTTTCAAACCGAGGACATCATGGAATTGGTCCGTCTCCGATCTAGAAGACTTTTCCATGAATGGGCGGGCCAGCACTCCAGCAGCGACTGGAGACCATGGAATTAAACCAACACCAGTCTCATTGCAATATGGATTCATTTCTCGTTCTTCCTCTCTGTAGAGAAGATTGTAGTAATTTTCCATGCAAATGAACTTGGTCCAGTTGTTTACTTCAGCAACGTGCTGGAGTTGAATAAACTGGTAGGCCATCATGGTGGAAGCGCCAATGTATCTTGCTTGACCAGACTTTACTACATCATGGAGAGTTGACATAATCTCTGTCTTGGGAACATTAGGATCAAATCTGTGGATCAATAGGACATCAATGTAAGTTCCCAATCGTTCACATGAATTTTTGACACTCTCCAGAATGTTCTTTCTGGAAAGTCCAAATTGATTCAAGTATTCAACTGAAGTAAGATCCTGTGTCAGTGCTGGAGCTTCAGAATCACCTTTCAGTAGGAAGACCTTTGAAATAATGACCACTTTTTCACGAGGAATGTTGTAGCGCTTTAAGAACTTTCCTACTAGAATCTCAGAAAGGCCGCCAGAATAGGCATTGGCAGTGTCGAAAGTTCTGATTCCAGCGTCATATGCAGCTTTCATGATTTCCAGTACCTTGTCTTCATCATCTTCTACCCAGCTAGCCCATTTCTTTGATCCATAGGACATGCATCCAAGAATGACTTTAGAAATTTGAATTCCAGAGTTACCAAGTCGATTGAATTCCATTGTGCTGGTTTATAAAGATATAATAGACTAAAAAAATAAAAAGATCAATTGTCTAATTGTTTAATTATTTAATTGTTTAATTGTTCAATTGTTCAGCTCTTCAGTCCTTGAAGTCGTTGAAGTTTTCCAGTATTTATTACAAGGCGATGACTTAAACTTCAAAATCGGTTCACCTGCCTTGGATACCTGCAGGTTGTATTTTTCAAAGGGCAGCGGCTTTACCGTGCGGCTTTAGAAGGTTTTCACCTTTATTGCCGTTGCCCTCGGATTTCCGTTTATCTATCTCCTTCCCCTAACAAACCACCAGATTTTTTTGGTTTGGTGTCTTTTAATACGAGATTCGTGGATTTTGCTGGCACCCTTTATTTAATATGTGATCTTAACACGCCACTCCAATTGAGTTCAAATTCACCCATGGTTGAGCCACATATTTTTTTGACAAGATAGCTTTAGTCAAGATATTGTCATCGGAGTATCGACACTCCCGAACCGACGATGGGTATGGGAGCCAATCTTGGCTGCTAGTGAGCTCTTTAACTGATTATGTCGTAGATGTTGTTCTTTGGATCAATCTGCCTGAGGAATCATCCGAGTCACTGGAGGCTCTGGAGCTGGAATTCAAAGAGTTAATTCTGCATAAAACCCAGAAAAATCCCCTCAATGCGGCGTAGTTGTATTTTAAGTTAACTTAATACTATCAAGAAGAGGACACTTCCAGGCTTTGACCCCTTCATGAGACTGGGTA